>CM064875.1:12225394-12295172 GCA_032719365.1 Prinsepia uniflora
ACCATGCGGTAGTCTCACCGTTGGTACTAACCTCTAAACGCACAACATCCACTGATCGGTCCACCTCAGGATCCGATCACAAGTACCACACTCCTGGTAACTTGTCCAATCAGTCACCCACTAGGGTTACCACAAACCCGGCTGCCCGCTACAGCCCTACCATCCTGACCGATCCTTCGATCTCGACTCTGAAGAGTCGTCGTATTCCAATACTGGTACCAAACCAGCCAAAACTACACATTGAGGATCTCGTCCTCTCATAACTCTACGGCTCTCAGCCGCTGGCCTCCACAAGAACTTGGCCATACTCCAGGTCCAATACTGCACAAGCGCTACGTGCGCAATCGCATCCTATCACGTCACACCACAACTACTCCGGCATCCACTGCCAGTCGACATCCCACCGGGATTCGAGACATCGAAACATGGCAACACATGCCAAAAGGAATCACACGTTCCTATTCCCAACCTTCGTGAGTGTAGTCGTACAGGGTCATCGTAACTGGGCGACCTTGACCTCTGACCACACTGGTATGACTCCGCACATCCTCTAACCGACACGACACTACCGTCGAGCAGTCACGACTCTCAAGTCGTCATACGGTCTCTACCGATCCACTGGATCCTAATTCCAGTACCACTACGGCTCTAAGCCGTCAGATTAACAAGAATAATGATCCTCCTCGGGATCAACCATCGAAACACATGGCATTCCATGCCAATCGAACCTCAAACGATCGTGTCACTTGACAAACTTTATCTAACTAAGGTTCGATGCTACCGAAACCTCGTACTAATACCCTAACTACCAGGTTAATGACGAGCTATTATGACTTCAGAGACATCACATCCTCGACATGCGCATAATCCACGAGCAAAACATGCTCTGATACCAACTTGTCAGGACCGACCCCAAATCCCCCAGGATTAACGTGGGACCCGCCTAATCCCGTCTGACCTGAAGTGTCAGATCAGGAAAAATTCCATCTCTAGCCCTCGTCGGGGCTATCAGAGTGCGTCAGGATCGTAGATGGAGGGGAGTGATGTCTCGTCTCTGCTACAGCCCGCATCCTCGATCAACTTGAAGGGCATTAAAACACAAAAACTGTGAGCGGACAAAATTAATATTTTCATTTAAAAACATTTTCCGCATATAGACATTTATGCCCTTCATAAAAACATACGCATGCATTCAAAACCATTTATCAAACATTCATAAAACTATTTGAAAACATCCTCAAAATCATTCAAGGGTTCATGCCCGGCCCCATAAACCGTCATGACCCATAAATCCATTGGGTCCTCGACCCAAAATCACAATTCAAAAACCATCAACCATAACATGTGGGAACTCAGCCCAAATCCGTTCTCAATGAAATACCAAACACACAGAATACGGGGTCTCTGCCCCAAATCATTTCTAAAACATCGAATACGGGGTCTCCGCCCTAAATCACTTTCTAAAACATGAAATACAGGGCCTTTGCTCTAAAACCACTTTCCATCAGAACCATATACGTACCGACATACGTATGAACCATCCGAGGCACTTCCGAGAAGATGCCAACTCGAGGCACACATCCCCTAGGGAACACATCCCCGATATAGTCACGATGTCATCATATCTATCTAGTGTGCACACTACTCGGGATCTCAATCCGATTTTTCTCCCAGGAATCTCCATCTGGGAGGCTCAATCACTGGATCTAGTCTGAGCTCTCTCTCTGTATCTAGTCCACACATCTCTCCGGAATCTGGCCCGGGACCACATCATATCTAGTAACCACCACTCCTGGAACGGGATCCCTATGGGGATACCCATTCTAGTTTGTGGATCGTGACTCTCCAGGTTGACGTCTGGAGGAGACCATATAATCAATATGGAGGGTTTCATATACATTTTCAATTACTCTTTTCTTTCTTTCTCAAATCACTTTCAATTGGGTCTCATACCCGAATCATCTCAATAGGATTCCGCGAATCCGATTCAAATCCATTTCACACGTCTCGGCCTAAATCCATAGTTCAACTGGGTCTCATGCCCGAATTCTCATTTCACAAACTGAACTGGGACTCAAGCCCGATAACACGAATAACTGGACCCTAAGCCCAAACCACAACTCAACAGGACCTCAAGTCCGATTTCACAACCAATGGGGCCTTAAGCCCGATCTCTCAACTAAATGGGTCTCAGGCCCGATATCATAAATCAACGGGGCATCAAGCCCGATAGTACACCTAACTGGGCCTCAAACCCAAATCGTTAACCAATTGGGCTCCCGGCCCGATCGTATAGCTCAAATGGACCCTAGGTCCGATTCCTCGTCAAATCAAATGGACTCCAAGTCCAAGAGTTATAAATCAAATGGGTCTCGTGCCCGATTTCATATTTCTAAATCCGAAATCCATTTATTAAACCCTCGCTGAAAACTTAGAACGTATATGCATCGTATAAAACCGTAAATCTCGAAATACGTGCAAATACGTAAATCCTAGGCTACCACAAACAAATGCACTCATGGCATCACAAAACATATATTAAAACAATTTTAAAACATTTATGCATACATCAATTTCGAGAGAAGGGTCCACTCACAGACCGTATGAAGCCGAGCCTCGATACGCGCGCCATAAGCGTCTCCCGGGCCAATCGTCGCTTCCGGGATTCCCAAACCTATCCAAATTGATTTAGAGGGTTACTAACTACTTAAATAACCCCTCACTAATGTCCCGTAATTTTTCCGATTTTCTAACTATTTTTAAAACCGAACCTAAACCTTCGGACAGCCCGAAACCTATCGAAACGATGTCCAATTGAAACGAAACCAGTCCCAAAATGTTCGTTACATCAAATAGATGATTCCATAGGTTGGAACCACCCCCAAATTCCTTGCCACGCACCGTCACACGCCTAGGGAATGCACTGGGGGTGGGCCTCACCCGCCACGCTACAGTGCTCGTCTTCTTCCTCTCGCCGGTTCAGACCGGCCGGTCCGGTTTTGTTCTGCAACTGGACCGACGTGACCAGTCCAGGCTCCTACAACCCTAATCTCATCCGTTTTGTCCCATTTTAATCCCTAAATTCCTATTTTAAAGTTTCCTATCTATTCCAATCAACAAAACTAATCAAAACCTCCTAAATCGATCCGTAAAAATCGCCCCCCACGGTCCCTATTTTTCCGATCGGCCCCCAACGGCGTCTGAGCCGCTAAACCCCACCAAAACCTTCCTAAAATGTCCCCAGCAACCTATTGAACACTTCCTAATCACCAACAAGCAACCATAATGGAAAACACGAATTAAAAATGGAAATTGGGCAAACCGAGTACCTCTCGGTTTTGTCTCCTCCAGCCGCCATCCACGGCGGTTCTGGCCGCCCAGCCACCTCCATCTAGTCCTTTTCTCCCTCTCTGCCTCTCAGTCTTGGTCCTAGGGTCATGGGTTTGGATTTTGGGTGAAGGGTGGATCGGGTTTGGTGGGTTGAAAAGGGAATTATCGATGCAAAATTCAAGGGATGATATGCATGTATGTGGAAGGGTAGCCAGTGGATGAGTGACACTTGTCACTCATCCATTGGTTGCTGTAAAGAAACTGGGCCCACTAAAGTCCAAAGTTCCTCGTAAAACACGTCATTGTGAATAGTAACTGGGAACTTCTGTGAACCGTAACTTCGTCGTCGAACGTCCGAATTTGACGTGCCGCCTGTCTACGGATTTGTATCGTCCCAATTTACGTAACGGTCTTCGGCCCTCGGCCATCGGACCTCTCGGGTCAAAAGTCAACTTTTAGCCCAAATTACCAAAATGCCCTTGAACTTCCGAACGTCATAACTTCCTCCTCGAACGTCGAATCTAGCGTGCCACCTGTCTACGAACTCGTGACGTCACGAACTACGTCACGGTCAAAGGTCAACTACCAATTTCTTGTAGTTAAAACAACTAAAAAGAATTAAGAGAAACTGCCGTACGCTTCTCTGAATTTTGTATTAATTTTAGAAATCATCCTCGAGTTTTATTTACTAGCATATGTATCTGAGCTATGTCTAAACATATAAGTTATAGTCGTTCTATTAAACTTTTCAACGAATTATGTTAAGAATAAAGGTAAAGTTGTCCTTACACGTTTAGACATAATTTAATGACATATATTACTAATAATAAAATTTATAGACGATAGCAATAACAACGCATACTAGACAATCATGGAGCGCACTTACATTTTATTCATAATTATTGTCCTCCCTGTGCCTTCTTGACAATCATCTCCTCTTGGATATATATATATATATATATAGTCTAAGTATAACCTGATGTCACACATACTTGAACACGACACTAGAAAACGAGAACTTTTGCATAGGCATTAGCATCGAATATAAGCATGAAGTCAGTTTGTGCCACCTTAGGTCTCTTCGCTCTTCTTTTGGTAAGCATTTGTATCCTCTTTCATGGTTTTTAAAGTCATCCAAAAATTAAGAAATATATTGTAGGAAGAATCGACTTGAGTTAATATCGAACAAATTAAAATAACTTTTTCTATAGTATAATATATATATATATATATCTGTTACATTATTAAACTGCCAATTAGAATTATTTGGTACGTACATCGATTTTTATTTACAATCGTTGTTTTCTTTTTCGACTTTTCGTTTGTTGTTTTGTATATTTGGAGCAGGTTACCAAAAATACAGAATCAAGGAGAGTTGTAGGGGAAGAACACTGGAAAACTGAGACTAGCAAGCAACCTATGGTGGATGCCATTGAAGGCCTCCTTGATGATCCTATTTCGACTTCATCACCACCGAAAATGAAAGCCGACTGCCACAATTCTGATCAAAGTACTGTGAAAAAGCTTTTTGTTGAGGTTGAGGAATTCGAACCCAGACCCAATGCGTCCGCTTACAATGACGATAAAATTAAAGTAGAAAGACCACAGCGGAAGTCCCTGCAAGCAAATAAGAAGCAATTTGAGGATGATTTTGAGCCGAGACCAAATGCTTCTTCCTTCAATGAGTAGCCAAGAAATATAACATGAAATGAACCAGTGCAATCATATATCTGCTGCTGTTTTAAAAGTATAATAAGCTTGTGTGGCTATTAATAATAAGCACTGCCCTACTTTTAAGTGCACAGTTTAAACTTCGGTTTGAGGTTCAGAGTTTAAGGTTTGCGATTATAACTTTGGCTCTGAGGCTGGACGTATATGTGTTTTGAAGGTAAGAAATGTAAATTTTGTGTGTGGAGCTAGATTGTGAATGTAATTTGCTATCCTAATTAGGTTAATAAAAAGCTACGGTCATCAGGTACGAATCAAAGATTTGAATACGAAGTGGGCTAAGTTGTGAAGTCAAATTTTAACAAAAATCGACGGTATAAATGAATTTCATTAGTAAGAACAAAAATAAGATACACCTAGTTGGGGTGGATGAGGCTTACCCCTCAAAGTGCATACTATATATAAAAAGTTAAAGAAAATCAACATATTCAAAAATAAACATGTAATGCATTACAATGCAAAACTACTTAAATTGTACCCTACAAGTCTTTAAGGCACTAAATTCATCAATTATCGAATCTATGTCAATGTTTTCAACAAGGTCCTTTGCTATGTCGAGAATCATACAATCGCCAAGTGCATACTATACATAAAAAATCAACGAAAAACAACATATTCAAAAATAAACATGCAAAGCATTACAATGGAAAACTACTTAAATTGTACCCTACAAGTCTTTAAGGCACAAAATTCATCAATTATCTAATCTATGTCAATCTTTTCAACAAGTTCCTTTGTTATGTCAAGAATCATACAAAAATCATCCATCTTGATTCGAAGTTTATTTTTAATGATTTTCATAGCTGAAAATATCCGCTCTGTTGTAGCTGTAGAAACAGGAAGAGTCAATACTAGCCAAATTAATTTCTCAATCAAAAAACATGTCTTCCTTGATGTAACAAGTTCTTCGCATAAATTAGAAAGAGAAGATGTATTCGGAAATTGTGAAACATCAAAGATCTTATATTCATAATTAATGTTACAATTGCTCTCTTAGTAATCGAATGTCATAATCTTTGAAATCTTCATATAGAACTTCTCTGCCAAATTACATATCTTCTCAATGTCAAATGATTTGAAATCATTAAGTAGATCCAACGATGAGCCAAAAGTAAGGAGTACTATTGCTTGCTCACTGAGTCTACTGTCCAACTCATTCAATGGATAATCTAGTACACCATTAAATATTTTCATACAGAAGTAATGCTCAACTTTAAGAAGGTCCTTTTGTTTACTTCTTCTTCTTCTTCTTCTTCTTCTTCTTCTCTCTCTCTCTCTCTCTCTCTCTCTCTCTCTCTATCTCTCTCTCTCTCTCTCTCTCTCTCTCGCTCGGACTGCCTCATCGTCGCTTCCACCTCATCGCCGCCACTGCCGCCCACGAACATCTCCTCTCTCTCTCGCCGCTCTATCTCGTACTATAAGTCTATATATATATAATGGATCAATTGATTAGTTATTGTCAATTTTAATTTATTTTTAAATTTTTGGTTTTGAATTTTATGGATTATTTATTTTTTATTTTTGGTTAGATTCTTAGTTAGATTTATTGTTGAATTTCATGGATTTATTATTGAATTGGTTAGATTTATTATTTCTAATTTTGATTAGTTAATGTTAATTTTGATTAGATATTAATTAGGATTGATTATTGATTATTTTGATTAGAATTGGTTATTGTTAATTATTATTAGGATTGGTTACCATAAATTATAAGGATGATTGCTTATTTTTATTTCTTAGACATTTTGATAAGGATTAGATTTTGGTTGATTATTAATTTGAATATGATTGCTTATTTTAAAAAATTTGGTGGTTGTCTTATTATTTTTAAATTTTTTATTATAGATGTCGCAATCCACTTTGATCACTTGGAGGTTTTGCACTTGCGTTGATCCTCCTAATTCTGCTATGGATGAGGGGCCGACTTCGGTCACGGTAGCTTCAAAGCTTTCGGATTCATCCCCTTCACCGGCACCCAACACGGTGGATTCAGCTTTTCCGATTGTGGAGCATACATGACCTAGTAAACAGTCGGCTCTTCAATAACTCTCTAAGAAACGGGGGCAACACTGTATCAACTTCGAGTCCTAAGAGGAGTAGGTCGTAAGGGACGAACCAAATTCTATTTCCAAAAAACCCTAAGGGGGAGTTGTTAAATTTTTTTTATTTAAAAGAACTATTTGTTTTTTGCTCATTTTTCTTACTAATACTTATCGAATTTCCAGGAAGAAATGTAAGCAAACTCAACGAATATGAAGATCGAACTTGTCTACGTCATGCTCCTTTACTTAGCGCGTACTAAGATCCATAGTTTGATGGTGCATGACATTGGTGCAATTCTTCGCACCTATTCAATCACCGAGTAATTCAATCGACGTTTATTTACGACCTTTGATTGATGTGTTTGTGGATTTATGGTAAAATGGTGTCTGAACCGATGAAAAATTTAGTAGAGAAATGTTCAAGCTACGCGCGGCTGTAATGTGGACAATTAATGATTTTCCTTTTTATGGGATGCTCGCGAGATGGAGCACCAGGGGTTATCTTGCTTGTTCGACATGTAGACCAGACAAAAAATCCTTTTTGGCACACATCTAAGGTATGTAATATAGGCACAAGACAATTTTTACCATGGTATCATCGATAACGTATGCAGTCTGACTCATTCGATGGTAAAACTGAGTTACGGACACGACCAAGAGAGAGGTCCATCGAAGAGATACTGGACATTTTAAACAGTATTCCCACCTTCATTACAAAAGGCCCAAAACCTGCCGAACAAGAATACTGGACGAAGAAAAGTATATTTTTTCGGTTGTCGAATTGGTCGAAATTTAAAATTAGGCACATCGCGGATCCCATGCATATTGAGAAGAATGTTGCTGAGAGTCTTGTTGGAACAATTTTACCTATTGTGGGGAAGTCAAAAGACACCAAAAAAACTCGTCAGGTATGCAAAAGATGGGCATTCGGCCACATTTGTGGCCAAAAGTTGTGAACGGTAAATACAGCATGACTCATCCAGGTTATATATTTACGCTAAAAAATAAGAAAAAATTTCTTAACTGGTTGCAAGGTGTGAAATTTCCCGTTGGTTATGCAGGAAATATCTCCCAACATATTAGCACTGAAGGCAGCACTCTATCTCGCATGAAAAGTCATGAGTACCACGTTTTATTACAACGACTCATTCCTATTGGCATTCGACCTTATTTGCAGTCTAAAGTTGTTGAGACGGTAGTTTACTTGCCTCAATTTTTCCAGATACTCTGTGCTAAGTCACTAGCGAAGGTGGACCTCGAAGCAATTAAAGAGGACATTGCCTATATTATGTGCCGACTTGAGAAAATATTCCCACCAGCTTTCTTTGATGTAATGGTTCACCTACTAATACATCTTCCAGACGAGACAATCTTAGCTGGCCCTGACAGGACCCACCCCCAATCCCCCTGGATTAAGGGCTAAATCCTGCTCCCGTTTAACTTACGAGTGACACAAAGGCTAAACGGACATCCAACCTCCATGTGACACAGAAGTCGGACCATGGATTCTTGACTGAACCGCTCAAAACTTCGGGACCTCCCAGAGCGCGCAGACTCTACTGTGGATCGCGTATGTGATGTCTCCGTCTCTCTCGACCAACAGCACAACAGCACGCACCGCAACAACCTGCAGGGTATCGAAAACACAAAAGACTGTGAGTGGACCAAAATAAAGTATAAATTAAAAAAAATACATTTATACCCTCTATAAAACAATTACATTTATACCCTCTATTTAAAAACCAATGCATGAATATCAGAAGTCATATCAAATCTATTTCCAAGTTAGTCAAACCATTTAAGAAAAACCGAAACCCATTTCCTTTCTCAAATCCCGGGCCTCAGCCCAAAACATTGGAAAACCATGATTATCAAGTCTTAGTGAAATCCAAAACAAATTTGAAATCACATTCGATCCATCGAACCTGTTGGATCTATCCGAGTCTTTAAACTCCCGAGTCCTTAAACTCAATCCAGGTCTCAATATAATCCGAGTCTTTAAACTCTCGAGTCTTTACAATAGGCCTACGGGGGAAATATCAATATCCGAGTCTTTAAACTCAATCCTTGTCTTTAAACCCAATCCGGGCCCACCCCTGTCATATCATATCCGGGTCTTTAAACCCAATAACCAGATCCAGCAAATCCAATCCAAAACCCATTTGAAAACCATTATCCATTTCCGAATCCGAATCCGCAATCTCATCGGTATCTCGAATCTAAACCCAGAACTCATATCCATATCCATTTCCAACTCCGAGTCTGAAACCATCATTCCGTAAGCCGGCATCTGGAATAACCATTCCAAACCCAAACCCGGAAATCCACTGTTAAGTTCTAAATCGAATTCAGAATCATCATCTTGGAATCCGATTCCAAAACTCGAAATCACATTTCTTAAAACCACTTTTTGAAATGGGCCTCTAAGCCCGAAGTCATTTTTTCGAAATCCATTTTTAAATTGTTGAAATTAAATCATATTTCAAATCCCGACATCAATCATGAAAACCAGGTTCAAATCACAACATCCATCAAATCTCGTAAAACGTTTAATTTCGTAAATACCTTGAAAAATGTGCAAAATCGTAAACCATCAAGATCATAAACAAAATCATAGAATCACGTATGAAAACATATAAAAACATATATACATGCATCAAGAGTTAGAAATCAAAGTCCACTCACAGACCATTACGCCGCTACCTCGATACACGCGCACTTATACTTTCCCGGATAATCCACTATCACCGGCTTTCCTGAACCTGTCCAAATCCCATATTAAGATTACTAACTTCTTCATTAAGCTTCTACTAAGTCCCCCGTAATTTTCCCGAATTTTTTACTATTTTTAACTGAGGCCTAAAACTTTCGGGACATCCCGAAACATATCGAGACGATGTCCAATTGACTCGAAACCAGCGCCAAAATGTTCGTTACATCGAATACTTTAAAATTCATGTTGCAATCTTCCTCAAAAGGCGTGCCTCGCGCCCACACGAGCCGCCTGAAGTGGCTGCACCTAGGCCTCACATGCGGCTACTGTTCATCTTCAACCTTGGACAGACCCGATTTGGACCTGTCTAAACCGGCCCGGTTCGACCGAACCGGCGGTCATGGTTCTAGTCTATTTTCTGGTTCATTTTCTGTCCTTTTGATTCCATTAAGTTCTTCCAATCATATACAATCGTTTTAACTAATTAAATCGTGAAAACCCGACATGCCTCCTCTGTATCCTCATCAATCCGGCCACCTCAAGCCACGATTTCAAGTTCAAACTTTCCCTTTTGACCTCCAGAACCTCATCCAAACATTCAATTGGGTTAACAATCATGAAAACACACCTGACCATTTTTGAAACTAAACGAAGGTTCCATGGGAAAGCTTCTTACCTTTCGACTCAGGCCTCGAATTCAAATCCAAGGAAGTTGTCTCATCTTCCTTTCCATTTTTTTGTTTACAGAACGTGGGCTATGGATAAGGATTTGAGGAGATTGGATTTGAGGCTACACGTCCCTCTCTGTTTCCATGATCCAGAAACCAGCCACCGTTCACGACGGCTCTCGTTGACCGCTCCACCACGCACTTCTCCTTCCCTCATCAAACTTACTAACATAGGGAGATCAAATGGGCATGGGTTCACGATTACACACTCATTTCACTCCTTTTTCTCCGGTTTTTTTTTTCCATTTTGTTCTTCTGTTTTTTCCCAGCCAGTGCACACACCATTATTAGCCCTGTTTTAAAACAATTGAGGCGGTCATCCAACCTTCCACAGCCCTCTAGAGCAAGGGAAAATGTCCCCATTTTACTGGGCACAAGTTTCCTCAATTAGCCACATGTCCAGACATAGCTGGTCACAGCCAAAAAGACCAAATTTCCCTTACCCCTGCAATTTACCATTTTGCCCCTCGTAATCCCTTACCTGTAACTCTAATTTCAGAACTCCAAATGGCACATGCCGCCTGTCGTTGGAATCAGGGACTCGAGACCTTCCTAACGGTCCTTGAAACATGTGAATTTGACTTTTCATCCAAAAAGTCAACCATTGCCCCTATTCCAAAATTACCAAAGTGCCCTCGAACTTCCGAACGTCATAACATTTCCTCGGACGTCGGAATCAGACGTGCCACCTGTCTATGAACTCGTGACGTTCCGACCTACGTCACGGTCATCGGTCAAATTCCATTTGACCACCCAAACGAAAAGTCAACATTTTATCCCATTCTAGGGGCAAAATCGTCATTTCGCACCGTCCGTCCGAACGCATTCAACTAATCACTGATTAACTTAGCTAATTTTCCATTCGTAACTAATCTAAGCCCGATTTTTGGGACGGGTCGTTACAGGCCCATTTCAATTTCGTTGGATGTACCCAATCGAAAGGTATAAACTATTCCTAATATTGTGACAATGTGCTTAATAAACTGTTTATATTTGAATCACTTTATTTATGTCGTTGCATAATTTTAGGTACCTGCAAGAGGTACGTTCGCAACAAGACACGTCCTGAAGGCTCTATAGCGGAGGCATACATTGCCAAAGATTCACTTACATTTTGTACAATGTACCTTCGAAATATTGAAACTTCTTTCAATAGGGCCCCGCGAAATGACGATGGTGGGTCATTACGTGTTTAATATTTATTTAATACTACAACTTCACAAAAGGGGTTCAAATTGTATACCAATACTACAACTACACAAAAAGGGTTCAAATTGTGGTCATCCCTGTTTACCAATTGCGAGCGGGGTGTTCAAATTGTATACCGCAAAATGACGATGGTGGTCATTACGTGGTCATCCCTGTTTACCCACACTACAACTACACAAAAAGGGTTCAAATTGTATAACACCCGAATTACGTGTTTAATTTAATGTGTAGTTCGGACATTATCAACGTCGCACCAGCTCGCAACGATGGCAACCTCATACTGCCCTTGAGGCCACTGGAGTTGCCGCTCTAGAGGGATGAGACCAACGCCACTCTAATGGCATATATGAACTTCCATTGGTAGAGGCATTATTCTGACTGGAAGTTCGTGCTCCATGCCTACTACAAGCGCTGGAGCTCGCATGCTGTGGCCCTAGCAAATCATCCTGAGGAGATGCTAGGGGACAAGTTGGTTGGGTAGGAGTGGTTATGCGAGCATTGGATCAGCAATCAATTTAAAGTAAGTTTGGTTTCTATATTTATTTAATATTAATTTACGTACTTTCGTATTAGTAATACTTGTTTTCCTAATGTGCAGGTAAAATCAAAGGCTAACAAGGCGAATCGGGCAGAGAAGAAATTTGAGCACCATGGGGATCACGCCCCTTGTTGGCCCGACATGAGGCACGACATGCGGCTGGGTCCCTGTTCCCGCAGGTAGAAGCTTGGGGGAAGGTTTACGCTGGGCAAGACAATGAGGTAGCTGACGCTATTCAAGTAAGTTCAATATTTGTAGATACTAAATATTTTATTATTTTTAATTACGTAATTTTGTAATTATTGCTTTATTCAGCTTTGTAGGCCGCCATGGTGGAGGACGTGCAACAGACTCAGGAACAGTTGACCTAGCAACAACCTGAGGTCCCGCTGCAAGACCAACTAAACCAACTACTGGATCTCGGGATGTCGATTGGCATCCTGGAGCGCCATCCTTGGCAGACGACCTGGGAAAGTTGTCCAGGGCGCTGGAGCGGGCTCTTTCGATATGTCTCAAGCAGATCCTCGAGTTCGTCTCGGGAAGTTAATCCTGAGGAGGTCACTTAGCTGCGAGGCAACTTGGAGGCTCTTCAAGCGGAAAGTACGGAGCTTAAGGTTTGCCATGTGCGCCTCGAGGCCCAACATGCAGTTATGCAGGCACAGCTTGCAATGCTTTTCACCCAAATGGGTCAGTGCATGCCTGATGTCAATGGAACACCCTCCCAGTTGGATCCTAGTCAACAGCCTACCCGGGATAATGCTCACCCACCACCGAACAATTAGAACTTTATTAGTTTTTTTTTTTAAATTTTGTAAAAGTATTACATTTATTTTATATATATTAGAATATAATTTTTATTTATTTATATTTTTTTCATTTTTAATATTATTTCCATTTATTTATATATATAATATAACATAAATATAATTATTCATATATTAAAATAATTTTAATAAAAAATATTTAAACGGTTGGCCAGCGGACACATCCGCCGGGAATTGTATGCTTTGGCCTAGCACATCTCCGCGAGACAAACCTAGCGTGCCTCGTATTTCTGAATACGTTGCTCGGCGAACAATGCGCTAGACAAACATCGTTGATTAACGTTTTGCTCGGCGATGCATCATAAAACTGCCGGGCGAAATCTTTGTCCAAAGAGTCCTTCTCGATACAGTTGGCCGGGTGGAGATGCGCCCGGCAAACATTTGCCTGGCTTAGGGAGGTTTGCTCGGCGAAGGCCCTTCGTGTAACAACCCAGAATTTCGAAAAAGGAAAATTTGGAAAATTTGAAGGAAATGACGATTTTGCCCCTAGTTATGAGGGCCGAAAGTTGACTTTTTGATCAGAACACTTTTTGGACTTTCGAGAAGAATGTTGAGTATGTCTCGGGATGCTAAATCCGCAGACAGGCAGCATGCGTCAATCGGAGGTCGGATGTGAAAGTTACGGGTCTGCGAAGGTGAGGGGCATTTTGGTAATTTTGAAAGATAAGGGCAAAATGTTGACTTTTGACTCGATGGTCAAACGGACTTTGGCCAATGACTGTGACGTAGATCAAGACGTCACGAGTCCGTAGACAGGCGGCACGTCGAAAACGGACATCGAACGGGAAAGTTATGGTCACGGGACTGAAAACGATTAACCGAACGGACCGGGATTTCGATTAAAATAATATTTAAATAGTGAACAGTTACCGATGATTGAGGACACTCAGATGAGTGACAAGTGTCACTCATCCCTTGTTTTGAGGACCTTAAATCATTCTCCATGTTTCCTGTGAAACATCATCATGATGCTTTGTCATCTTTAATCATTCCTCATTATTCTTAATCATCATTGTCCACTTACATCATCTTTCACCTTATTTGTTTTCCCTTAAACCGTGAAAAAGCTATAGAAACAGAGCATGAGAGATGAGAGAATTGAGCTTCCATCCATAACTGATTTTGAGAGAAAATTGAGAGAACTTGGAGACTGAGTTAGAGAGACAAACACGAGAAACAAAAGGGGGAAGTTTAAGCTCAAAATCGAAAATTTGAATTTTGGGGTGAGAATTTGAATTTCAAGCTATTAGCTTTTAGGATCGAAATTGAAGCTTGAGTTAGCTTCCTGAGGTCATTACGAGTCAATCCACATCAAGAACGAAGAAAATTGATGGCTATTTAGCTCTGAACGGACCTGGTGACAGAGAAGGAATTCAAAGGTTCAGTCGTGATCTTGGAGAGATCAAACGATGAAATTGGATTGGAAATGAGTTTATCTTAGTCCATTGAAGCTTCTGGGTGGATCAATTGAAGGAAATTAAGTGGGATTGATGAATTTCGAAGGTTGAACAATGCCCAAGTGTTTCTTCGAACGTTCATCTTCGAATTGATGGATTAAGGTAAGGATTGGTGAAATTAAGTTTACAGAACTTTAATTGGACTTAAAACGAAGTTGTTTGAATGTTCAATTGAAATATTTGATGTCGATTTGACAGAGAATAGATCGGGTTATCTCGCGGCCAACCAAACCCGGTTTACAGAGATACGGGTTGGGACGATGACACTGTAGCAGGCGCGTGGGTTTCACGCGCAGCCACTTATGGCGGCGCGTGACGACGCGTGGGCTCAAATCTCGAGGTCAGTTCAACATGACTTTGAATCCTCTCACGGTAACGGACATTTTGACACTGGTTTCGAGGAAATCAGATATCTTTTTTATAAAGTTCCGCGTATCCGAAGTTTTAATATACATTTAAAATACGTATTTAAATTCAGAAAAATTGGGAAAAGTTATATGAGATATATTGAGAGATGTTAGTGATGCATGCATATATGTTTTAAATTCTTTATTATATGATTTGATATGCTTTGGCATGATTGAGGTTTCAATCCGGCGATTTCTCAATTTTAGATTATTATATTATTTTTGGCACGATTTTCGAGAAATTATGAAATTGATATTTTGGGGAGGAGGCTCAGGGTTGAAAATGTTATTTTGACTCGGTTTTTGAGTCAGAAATTGATTTGATGTTTTCCGGATATATTTCATGAATTTACGTGAAAATGGCAACTCGAGTTACGGTTGCACGGATTTGCGTGAAAATGATATTTTGGGCTTGAGACCCAATGGAATTGTGATTTTGATTGGATTTGTATTTCCATGTGATTACATGATGATATTGATGATTTTTGGATTTATAAAGTAAATCGGGACTTTGGTTTTCCGGATTTGAGGAAACTCTATTTTGGGGCTGAGACCCTGTGTTAATAAATTATTTTGGTTTTCAATGCAACTATTTTTCACTGGTTTTCATAATGGTGTTGTGTTGCGGATATTTAGGGCTTTCGGATGGAAATCTGTTTTCCCCGGAGTGCACCCTGGAGATAACTCTCGCCTTCGGGATGGAAGTGTTTACCCCGAAGAGGTCACGTAGCACGGTCTGATGTCGTGCAGCCGAGGGAGGCTCGATTTAGACTAGAGGTGCTAGATTATATGGAGATAGGTAGGTGATGTGTTCACGACGATCTGGATTGTCGGCTGGTGATGTGTTCACAGCAATGGATGCTCGGATTTTGAGGTGTCCTTCAGCCTATTTGATTTGCACGCGTTGCAGGGATAAACGTGACTAATGAGATAGGATATGGAAATAAGTCTCGTGGTTTTATTGAGATTTGAATTGACTTGATGAACATGAGTTTCAAGGAAAATGTGGACATGGAATTTAGAAACATGTTTTGATTTTATTCGGTCCACTATTCATACTTGATTGATTTCACACTATTACTCATGTTTTATGATATGCATGCATGTTTGTGAAAACTTGAGGGTAAGAATGTGTTTTGATAAATGTCTTTATAAAAGTTTGTTTTGTCCACTCACACCTTTTCTATTTTATTGAACCTTCAGGTCATGGTGCGATGATCGAGTCTATTCGAGAGGTGGAGGTATGAGTGGGCACAGGTGCAGTTATCCCTTATTTGGCAAGTCTTGGAGGGTATTTTCGGATTTTTAGTTAACTTGTCAGACGGGTGTAGGACCGGGCACGGTCATTTACGTCCTTAGGGGACGGGTCCTGTCAAATTGGTATCAGAGCACTAGGTTGCTAATTATGTTGCCTCGTCATACCTCCGAAGCGTAAGCCTCGTGCGCGACCTGTTAGTGAGACTAGTATATTAGGGTATTTGAGACCTCGTGATAAATCTCGGAATGAAACTGACCCTGGTTTGAGGGTCGGATGATAATTAGTGTACACTGTGACTTACTAACTATCGAACCTGGATTTTTGTGGGTCCCTTGACTGAATGAACCCAGAGGCTAGAAAGGTAGCACCATTGGGTAGATTGGACCTAGGATGAAATGATTCTCAGTAAATTCCTTAGGTGGAATGTGTGTTCCAGAGTCTAGAGTGTGATGAGATATCCCTTAGGCTTTGTAAGTGATATAAGATGTGGTGCACCAGCGGTAGTTGCTAGGTGACCGGGTATGCCAAGGATGGCATGGATGACTAAGATAATATTGGATTCAAGAGGAGTCATGATTGGACTCAAAATGAGTCAGGATTTTGGTCTCGAGATGAGTCGTGGTAATGTATCAGGGCTTGGGTGGTGCCGAAAAGGTTGAACAGGGTTATGGTTTCTGATACGACCAACCCATGTGATTGCGAAATGTTTGGCACTTGGGATGCCAATGATTAGTATAAATTTAGGCACTGATAGGGTATGGGTTTATGAATTGGTATTGCTTAACCCTGTGTCTTGGAATTAGGGATTTGGATGGGTCGTGTCAGTTTCACGTAGTTAAAGGTTTGGGTAGAGACATGTAGTACACAGCGATTGGGACTTAGGAGATAGTCTAGTTCAGTGGACGCTAGTTGGGTCCACAGGGAGATAAAGTGATAAGGTTAACTGCACAGTGATGCTCTTGATTGTGGGTCGTTTGGTTACATCATAAAGAAATGACTATATATATTGGTAAAATGATAGAGGCACTGGTTGGAGTGCAATAGAACAGAGATTGGCACTTGGATTGACTGTTGATGTGACAGGCGAGGGAAGAGTTGGTAAGGCCCGTGATGGACTGTAGAGGTATGGTCGAATTTGGGACCATAAATTCTAAGCAGGAGGCTTGATTCGCCCCTGGAGTGATGACCTAGATATTTATTACAAGTTAGACATTTGGGTGGTTATGGAGATGTCCGTAATATGGAAAGATCTGTGATCTGCTTAGGTATAGAAGTCGGTGAACCGACTGGAGTTACGAACATGATCGATTTGATGTTATTTTTGTGGTCACCTTGGTAGTTAGATTTGGTGAAATTGGTGATATATAAAGGAGTAGACCCATTTTATGTAAGATACCCAGGATGACTGACGATACTAGCCTAATGGCTGAATTGGGTATTCGTGGACTTGGGATTGATTTGGACATAATCCTTGGGATGGATTGGTTAATGATACTTCTATCGAGTATGTCGATTAGAGAGTGATATGTGGAGTCTAGGATTACCTGAGGGTATGTTTCAGGGAGACTCGAGGGTGTTACTCTCTAGAATGATAATGACCCTCAGAATCGTTGGATGGTTGGTAAGAGGTAATCACATTTTACTGGACACATGTGTAATACATATGGGTAGTGTTTGAGATACCCCGTGAGGGCTGAGGATGTACGGATTGCTCAATAGATTTCCTGAGGTTTTTGTCCGAATGAGAGGTAGAGTTGATAATGGGAATCATGTCGAGTATACGAGTTGTTTCTTGGACACTTTGGTATGTGACACCTACGAAGTCATAAAAACTGAAGGTGCAAGTACATGACTTGATAGATGCTGGTTAATTCGGCCGAGTGTCACCATGGGGAACCCAGTGTTGTTAAGAAGGAAAAAGGGTTGATGGTCCGAGCTTACGTGTCGATGATTGGAAAACTTAACAAGGTAACGGTATGGGATAAGTATCCCTTATCACGAGCTAATGATTTGTGGTTCTGTTGGAAATGTGTGATTATTGGGCCAAGGCTGCTCCAATTTGGATCATCGGTGTGATGATGATTTGGATTCGATATGACTAAGGTTAGTCAATGGCGATGCCTTTGGATGGGCATATGAACCGGTTATGGTTTTGAATTGATGAGACAGGTAATTTGACCATAATTGGATTGGCTTTGATAACATGATGGATGATTTGTTGGTGTGCCTGCATCTACGAATGGGCATGTGATGTGCATGATGAATGTGTTGACTTAGAAAGTGTTAGGTTTGGTCGACCAGAGTAGACTTGTGAGTTATGTGATAATAATGGCCGGGGTTAGTGTGAATCCTGGGAGAAACAAACGTATTGGTTAGTGGGAAATAACTAGAGATTGTAATAGTGGTAATGAGTTGCTTCGAGATTGGTTGGATACAATCAAGGATTGTAGGGGGGTTCTCTGTAATATTACCAGTTGTTGTGACTAATTAGAAGGGAAGTCAGATATGTTTGAAATGAGAACCATGTTTCGTATGGTTAAACTTGGGGAAGTGATCCTATTGATGTTGACCTTTCCTATGGACACATGGATGTGTCACTATGAGATTTGTGAATTGGCGAGGTGTTTTTGGCAGCATAGGGCGGGGATTGCCGATGCTAGCTAAACCCTCAAGAGTTTTACTTTCCCCCACATGGTTTGGGATCGACCATATTGATCTATGGGTCGAGTATGCAGAGGTCTTAACTCTGGAAAGGATGACCATCGGGAGTGGTAGTGGATGATAACAGCAAGGCCTAATGGCTGATAAGGCGATGATCGGGGTATATTGAGATTACGACCATATAGTCAGGTAGGGTATCATTTCGGAACGGCTAATGAGATAGCCGGTATACTAAGTAGAGAGTTAAACTGGTTGTTGATATAAGGATAGGTGGAATCCTGTTATTAATGGAATTCCATGGGATTGGAATAAGACTTAACATTGGATCATTTGGACTACTGGGGTCCAACTGTAGGATCATACTCGGTGTATGATTTGTGGTATCGCATGGATGATTGTACTTGATGCCAGTGACTAGCATGAGATAGGCATTGGGAATGCTTGTGATGGACTTTATAACAGAAGTGAATGATTTCATTTGAGATACAGATTGACCCTAGAGAATAGGGTAGTGTGTGATTGGATGAACGAGGGGAATGGATTCCCATCTTATTGGATCCTATGAGGTTATTGGCCTGGTGGCCGGGTGGCTTTTGCGTGGGGACTTAAGCCATTGTACCATGTCACGAGTGGATGGCATGTGTTTGAGATGATAAATCTGACACTTGTGATTCTTAGATTGTGTGGACTCGGACGTGAGCTAGGCTACGTATTCCGAGTAAGCATTTGGATATGACTGCCCATGGGGAAAAGGTCTACTAAGAATTTTGCCCCAATATTGATCCAGTGTTCGGGACTGGTTGTTTGGTTTGGATAAATTTGTTTATGCTATATATCTGGTTGAACCAGAATGATATGAGGTTGATTATGTTTCTGGTTCATATTATACTAATTTCATCGGGAGAAATATTAGTCTGATTGGAAATTTCGAGGATGAAATCTCTTTAAGGAGGCTGGATTGTAACGACCCGGAATTTCAAAAAAGGAAAATTTGAAAAATTTGAAGGAAATGACGATTTTGCCTTTGGTTATGAGGGTCGAAAGTTGACTTTTTTGAACTTTTCAAAGAGATTGTTAAGTAGGTCTCGCGACGCTGAATCCGCAGACAGGCTGCATACGTCAATCGAAGGTCGGATGTGAAAGTAACGGGTCTGCGAAGGTGAGGGGCATTTTGGTAATTTTGAAAGATTAGGGCAAAATGTTGACTTTTGATTCGGATGGTCAAATGGACTTTAGCCAATGACTGTGACGTAGCTCAGGACGTCACGAGTCCATAGACAGGCGGCACGTCGAAATCGGACATCGAACGAGAAAGTTATGGTCACGAGACTGAAAACGATTAACCGAACAAACCGGGATTTCGATCAAAACAATATTAAAATAGTGAACAGTGACCGATGCTTGAGGACACTCAGATGAGTGACAAGTGTCACTCATCCCTTGTTTTGAGGACTTTAAATCATGCTCCATGTTTCCTGTGAAACATCCTCATGATGCTTTTTCATCTTTTATCATTCCTCATTATTCTTAATCATCATTGTCCACTTTCATCATCTTTCACCTTATTTGTTTTCCCTTAAACCGTGAACAAGCTTTAGAAACAGAACATGAGAGATGAGAGAATTGAGCTTCCATCCATAACTGATTTTGAGAGAAAATTGAGAGAACTTGGAGACTGAGTTAGAGAGACAAACACAAGAAACATAAGGGGGAAGTTTAAGCTCAAAATCGAAAATTTGAATTTTGGGGTGAGAATTTGAATTTCAATCTATTAGCTTTTAGGATCGAAATTTAAGCTTGAGTTAGCTTCCTGAGGTCATTACGAGTCAATCCACATCAAGAACGAAGAAAATTGATGGCTATTTGGCTCTGAACGGACCTAGTGACAGAGAAGGAATTCAAAGGTTCAGTCGAGATTTTGGAGAGATCAAACGATGAAATTGGATTGGGAAATGAGTTTATCTTAGTCCACTGAAGCTTCTGGGTGGATCAATTGAAGGAAATTAAGTGGGATTGATGAATTTCGAAGGTTGAATAGTGCCCAAGTGTTCTTCGAACGTTCATCTTCGAATTGATGGATTAAGGTAAGGATTGGTGAAATTAAGTTTACAGAACTTTAATTGGACTTAAAACGAAGATTTTTGAATGTTCAATTGAAAGATTTGATGTCGATTTGACAGAGAACAGATCGGATTATCTCGCGGCCAACCTGACCCGTTTTACAGAGATAGGGGTTGTGACGATGACACTATAGCAGGCGCGTGGGTTTCACACACAGTCACTTACGGAGGCGCGTGACGGCGCGTGGGATCGAATCTCGAGGTGAGTTCAACATGACTTTGAATCCTCTCAGTTTGTTTTGTCCACTCGCATCTTTTCTGTTTTATTGACCCTTCAGGTCGTGGCACGATAATCGAGGCTATTCGAGAGGTGGAGGTATGAGTGGGCACAAGTGCAGTTATCCCTTGTTTGGCAAGTCTTGGAGGGTATTTTTGGATTTTTAGTTGACTTGTCAGACGGGAATCGGACCGGGCACGGTCATTTACGTCCTTAGGGGACATGTCCTGTCACTCCGCTGGGCAAATCCTATTTTGTTGTAGTGAAATGATAGATTGAAAAAAGGTCTAATAGTAATCCTTTAAAATATATTCAATGATAAAGAAGAAAATGACGATTTGTGATATTCATGAGAAATATAACAAGAGAGAATCACTATTCAAGGGGTCTTATGCTACTGAGCGCCCCATGAAGCTGTTCGGAGAACTCTTCGAAGATTTTGGTTGCCTAACCCTAAAGGTATAGTCTTCCACTCTAATCTTCTCATTGTCTAATTGTCAATTTGGTCAGAACATTAAAAAGCAAGCAAGATCATCTCTACTATGAGACAGTGAGAGATTCACTCTGCGGATTGTAGAATGAATTCATGCTTCTCCCTCTTCAGATTGTAATAGAAGTTTATGCTTCTCCCTCTCCAGATTGTACAAGGTATTCATGTTTTCCCCCGATAAATTTCACTTTCGAATTTGATGCAATTGATGTTGAGATCGATTTTAGACATTTTTTGTTTTCCATAGAATTTCTGAAAAGATATTAAAGCAAGCGTGGATATTTAGGTGGTCATATGAGGTATTTGTCATTGATAATCTGATAATATGTGTATGCATATCTGTTTTCTAATCTGTATTCTAAGCATATGTTCGAGCATATGGGTTTTTGAAACTATGATGTGGAATTTTGATTATTGTTTTGACAGCTCTTCTCATTCATTGACCTTCTCTTTAATCTCAATTACGCATTCATTTATATTTGATTATACATGAAGTTAGATTGGAATATGATTTCTCATCTATTAAAATGTTTTCGATTATACAGACACTTATTCATTTTAATTGTCTGTATATTCGTGTTTGTTGAATTACCCAGCGATTATTACACCGGATTAGAACTCTTAGTTTATAGTGATCTGTTTTTCTCGGTTGCTATGTACTGTCTAAGGCGCCCTTCTTTCACCAAAAGTACCCAAAGACTATAAAAATCAATGCCTGCATGAATAAGAGGATTCACGGTCAACAAAAGCTTCTGACTTTTACTTCCATCATTTTCGTCCAAGGTTTGGAGAATATCCTATTGGGTTTTTCTCAAATTCTCAGCCTCAGGCATGCCAATTCTTAATTTTCAATATCATTTTTTATTCTCAATCTAATTCCATCTAAATTATGATTTTATTCAATATTTGATGAGTTTGTATTGTCCGATTCACTTATGTATGAGTGGATTAAGAGTATACGTGCGGACCATCTTGCTAGTGTTTCATATAGTAAGGTTGTCTATTTTTGTCCATTTATATATAATTTCTTTTGTTTTTGTCCCGCAATGCAATCATTTTATTGCATTACAGCGAACAAGAACAAAAGAAATTATTTCCAAATAATTGATCGACGCCAAGCTTGTGGAACGTACCCAGCTATTATTACTGTCGTTTGCGCATGGCAGGGTCGCCCGACTCCAACAGCAGCACATGCAACTTGTTTTTAAAGTTTTTTTCCTTTCGGTAACGTTAAGAATGGTCAAATTAGGATCGGACAACAACAAATGTACTATGATTTGTCATGTGTTGATCACCTTTTATCTGCCATTAAAAAAAACACTACATCTCATGCGCACTTGTTAATTGCTAAATGTTTCATACGTGTAATTAAGTGTAGGTATAGTGCAATTTAATAAGGATATTAGAAATATTCAAATTGAAATCGTTAAAATTTTAACGGTTCAATACGGTTTGAATTTTCTAAAATTAAAAATAAAACTGTTTCAATCCAAACAGTTACAAACGGTTTGATTTGGTTTGTAATGGGTTGAGACCATACATGCATAAAAAAAAAGTAGGGATAAAACAAAAAAATAAAGGATACAAAAACATTTTTAGAGACTTTATGGAAATGGTGTAACCTCATAACTGCCATATAAGCAAATTTTAACGGCAAAGGATGGTATTCATAGAGACTTAATGGAAATGGTGTAACCTCTACAGGAAATTGACTCTTACCCGGCAAACAAGCTTTATCGAGCAACAAGAAGCATCTGTCAGCTAAAATTAAATCCAGCGAGTCTCCATTAGGCAATATTCGTCGAGCAACTATTGCCACCCTTCATTTTTAACGACAAAAACAGTGTCGTCATCGAGTAATTTGATGTGGTAGCATGACGAAAGTGTTTCCCCAGGCAACGTAATAAAAATTCGATGCCCTCCCACCGAAACGTGGCTGCTTGAGGTTTGGCTGACGATAGTATTTACTAGGCTGACTCCACTGAGTTGTATTGTTTGGATTTTAGCCGACAAATGTATTCACCGGTCTATTTTTGCAGGTTTAAATTTGGCCTGACGAATGCATAATGTTCGTGTGGAAAAATTTTAAAATTAAAAGGAAATATTTTTTTATAATTTATATTAATTAAATAAATATATAATAAATATAAAAAAATGAAAATTAAATATTATTAAAATAATAAAACGAATTAAATGAAATTAAAAAAAAAATATATAAGGGTTAATTATATTTTAACATAATCAACATTAAATTTCTAAATACTCGACAACGGGTTAGAGCGGTCAGGTTACTATGCGGGTTGTTGGGCTGGGGGCTGGCCAAGATGTCAAGGTTATGGTTGTGCAAGCGGTCAAGCACCTTGGCTAGTTGGGTCTGAATCACCTCGTTTTGGGCCGTAATCGCACGTTTTTCTTGAGCTCCGTGAGCTTCGGAGGATTAGCTCTCGTGGAAGAATTGGAAGAGCCAATGGAGACACCCCAACCTAACTCTTGGCCCGCCCCAGATGATCTTCCCTGGATACCTACTAAGTCGTCGCTCCAAGATCACCATTGACCTCCAGTAGTTGCAGCTCCAACGGCACCTAAGGTTGCGGTGACTCTTAAGGCTTCACTATAAATAGAAGATTTCATCTCACTTCTGAGGGTAATCAAAAACTCGTACAAACACTCTGTCGGTTTATTCTGTCAGAAAACTGACTTAAGCATTGGAACGTTTACGGTTAAACCACCACCCCCGGATTCAACCTTAACCCCGTTTAATTTTTGTTCTTATGTGTAGGGATCGAGAAGGAATTTCACAAAACCGACGATTTCTGCATCAACAACTGGTGCTTTCATTGAGAGCCGATTTGAGAAATACTCAAAGCTTTCTCTTTAGTTTTTCCTTGAAAAACTCCATCATCGCACTTTCGACACTTACCGTTCTTCACATGGCTAGAACACGCCGATCTGCGCGAGCCTCTGAGGCTGCCACATCCGCCGCTACGATCGTTACCGTGAGCAAACCACTGCCTGAGATTCTGGAGGAACCATTTTCATGTCTCCTGCATGGCCCGCGCCACGCATCAATTCACCTACCGTTCGGAATGCAGGATTGGACACCTACGTTCAGTTTTGGAATGTTCCCCATGGCCACTGCTACTGTGAAACCCCCCACCTGCATCGGGGGGAGGCACAACATTTTTTCAACAAAGAGACGGGCTGCTGGTGGGAGAATCATCTCTAAGAGTCCTGAATCAGCCTCCTTCCGGCTAGGACCTAAGAAGGCACTTGGACTTCCTGCGCAACTCGTAGGCCGACACCCAGGTATCAGGGAGACATGGTTCATCGCATATGTCTGAAGGGGCGCGACGTGCGCCCCGACATGCTACTCATCACGAGCAGGCACCTAGGGGATCACCTCTGCGACTTGGACTGACACAACAGGTCGAGTAACTGAGCAACCAAGTTCGGGCCCAATTGGAGCTTTTGCAACAGCTATTGGGGGATATCGAAACATCCAGAACCTCTGAAAGAGGCAATGAACCTCGTAAGACATCAGGAGACGTCCTGAAATGCGCTGGAAAAGAGCATGCCCGCTGCCAGATAATGTCCCGAGACACGTCGCTGAACGACTCAAGGGAAGAAGGTTGCATCCACAGAGCAAGAGGACAAGATCAACCGAGGATATCGACCCGAGATCGACTCGGAGGACGCCTCAGAGCACTTTCACGCATTGAGCACCCACGCGATAGCCGACGACAACAAGCATTCTCCCGTGCGTCACGCACCCACTCGGATGATCACAGCGAGGAGGACGAGACTTACTCTCCAGCACGCTCGAAAGCCAAGCCCGCTGCAACTCGAGGGAGTCGACGCCATTTGACTTAGCGTAGGAACCCCGGTCACAAAGTACCATTGCACGCTGAAGACGTCCGTAGGATGCTAGATCGACGCCTCCAGGGAGTTCAACGCAACGGAGACTTTAAGGATGACCTTTGGCGCCAAATACAAACGTCATCATCTTCACCGTTCGTGAGGGAAATTGAGGAGGAGCCATTCCCGTAGCGATTTTCAACACCAAACTTCAATCAATACAAAGGAACCTCCGACCAAGTAAAACACATCAATTACTATCGAGGGGTCATGGTACCTCACAGGCACAATGACACACTCATGTGCAAAGTTTTCCAAGCCTCACTGCAAGGTCAAGCGACAACATGGTTCAACCATCTCCCCCAGAGATCAATCGCCTCCTTCGAAGAGTTGGCGCTTGATTTCGTGAAGGAGTACTCGCAACTTTGCACCGTCGAAGTCGAGGATGACCACCTCTTCACCATCCAAAAGAGGTCTAAGAAAACCTTGCGGCAATACATCCAGAGGTATTGCAAAGAGAAGTCCCGCATCGTTGGTTGCAGCGATCTCGTTGTAGCCATGGCATTTAAGTAAGGCCTACCGCGGGAGAGCTAGCTCTACGGAGACATCGTCATGAGCAACGCCCGAAGTCTCACCAAGATACTGTCCCTGGCGGAGAGACATGCATGCTGGGAGGACGAGAAAAATGCCACACATGCCGCCAACCACGTTGAGGAAGCTGGACATCTCACAAAGTGGTTTGCGCAACCAAAGGATAATGCCCACTGCGGGAACTCAGTCGAGAAAGCTAACAAGCACAAAGAGAACCCGTCATCCAACACGTTCGCGGGTGCAAAGCCAAACACATAATTTTCGGTACCTTTCCTCCAAATATACAATCAAATAAAGAAAAAATCGTGATTCGAAAGAGCAGCTCCCGTCAAAGGTGACCAGGAAAGGGCCGACAAGACAAAATGGTGTGCCTATCACAATTGTTATGGGCACGACATAAGCTCTTGCCAAACTTTCGAAAGATACCTCCAGGTTCTCTTAATGGAAGGACACTGCACCGAGTACGTCAGAAAAAAGGCAACCGATCGTCTCAGAAACAAAGATCCCCAGGAACCCGCATAAAAGATGATCCGCGTGGACACCATCATTTCCGAGTCCGAGTTATAGGGAACAACCAAGAAACTGAATCAGTGACCAAGTCATCATCAAAGGCACAAAGTTTGAGATTAAAATTTGGCTCAATGCCTGCTTTACTCACATAGTATCTTCTAATAAGATTCAAGATGTTTCATTCCAACGTCTAATGAAATTGTCTTATCGCCTACACCTTTTTTTTTAGAAAGCATACCAAACCTTTGCCAAGCAAAGCACTCGAGCCTTCGTCACTCGAAGCACTCTAATCCTTTGCCACGCAAAGCACTCTAAGTCTTCGTCACACGAAGCAGTCCAAGCTTTTACCACTCAAAGCACCCAAGTCTTCGCCACGCGAAGCACTCTAAGTCGTCGTCACGCGAAGCACTCTAAGCCTTTGCCAAGTAAAGCACCCGAGTCTTCGCCAAGCGAAGCACTTTAAGCCTTTGTCACGCAAAGTAACCCAGTCTTCACCACGCGAAACACTCCAAGCCTTCGCCACGCGAAGCACTCCAAGCCTTCGCCACGCAAAGTACTCCAAGCCTTTGCCACGCAAAGCACCCGAGCCTTCTCCATGCGAAGCACTCTAAGCCTTCATTATGCGAAGCACTCCAAGTCTTCACCACGCGAAGCACTCCAAGCCTTCGCCACGCGAAGCACTCCAACCCTTTGCCACGCGAAGCACTCCAAGCCTTCGCCACGCGAAGCACTCCAAGACTTCACCACGCAAAGCACCCGAGCCTTCGCCATGCGAAGCACTCTAAGCCTTCGTTATACGAAGCACTCCAAGACTTCACCCCGTGAAGCACTCCAAGCCTTCACCTAGCAAAGCACTCCAAGCCTTCACCCCGCTAAGCACCCCGAGCCTTCGTCACCTGAAGCACTCAAAGTCTTTGCTATGTGAAGCATACTAAGCCTTTGCCATCCAAAGCTCACCTAATCCTTTGCCATGTAAAGCACCCGAGTCTTCGCCACGCAAAGTAATCTAAGCCTTCGCCACGCGAAGCACTCCAAGCCTTCGCCACGCGAAGCACTCTAAGCCTTCGCCACGTGAAGCACTCCGAGCCTTCGCCGTATAAAGCACTCGAAGCCTTCACCATGCGAAGAACTTAAAGTTTTTACCACGCAAAGCACAACAAGTCTTCCCTATGTGTACCACGCCACGACTTCGCCACGCGAAGCGCTCAAGGCTCGTCCCAGCAGGCACATGAAACTATCCAAGAACTTGACTTGTTGGAGTCGGAAGGCTACTAAAAAAAATGCTTCCAACCCGACCAAGAGGGGCAACCACCAGGCCATGAAAAACAGTGGGCAAATGTTTTAACATGCGAAGTCCAATTTTGCATTTCAGTGAACGAGATCGAGATTCATTTGATCATAGCTCGCACAATTTTGTTCACCTTGACATGAACTTGATGGCCCTAAAAAGATACAGAAGTCCACTTTCCAACGCCATTGACCTCACTCAATTTCGAGTAGTGACGAGTTCCCAGCGAACGTTTTTGTACATGAAGGTACACTGCACGTACCAGAGCACGAGTACGAGATTCATTCAGTCATAGACCACTGAATCTTGATCACCCTGACATGTGGTTGACAGATTTAGAAAGCTATGGAAGTCAGATTTCCAATTCCATTGTTCTTACTCAATTCCAAGTAGTGACGCGTTCCCCGCAAACATTTTTGCACACAAAGGTCAACTGCATGAATCAGCGCACGAGCAAAAGATTTGACTAATCCTACAAGGCTCAATTCGGATCATCTTGGAACAAGCTTGGTGGCAGCAGAAAGGTATGGAACTCAGCTTTCCAACCCCACTAACGACACTCAATTCAGAGCTAAAACGAAGTCAGAAGACTAACTTTACGACACAAAAGTCAAATCTACTCAAAATCACAAAATACTCAAAAAATATGGAAGGCTTCTATTAATGAAAATTAAAGAAGTTAGAAATTCACAAGTTGAATGCTCAAACATGTATTCAATGCTAAGATCAAGCCACGGGCCAAGAAGGATCATGAAGCTCATCATCAGGAACGACACGACCTCAAAGTATCTCCGTCAACTCATGAGCAAGCCTTGGAGGCTTTCAATCATCCCATCGTGGACTTCCGATGACACATCGTCCATGACCTTCTTCAAACAATGGGGGCAACCTCCTCAACATCACCTACTTAGCATAATTGGCTTCACAAAAGTGACTCCATGTAACGACCCGTCCCGGAAGTTAGGATTAAGACAGTGATTAGTCAAGGATTAGTGAGTTTAATCGGTGGTTAGTTGGTTCTGATAGGTCTGTTGGTGTAGAATGACGATTTTGCCCCTGGTCTGGGCAAATAGTTGACTTTTAGTTTGAGCGGTCAATTGGGTATTGACCAATGATTGTGACGTAATTCGGGACGTTACGAGTCCGTAGACAGGTGGCACGCCCGATTCCGACATCCGAGGAGTAAGTTATGATGTTCGGGAGGTTGGGGTCACTTCCGTAATTTGGTTAAACTAGGGGGAGATTTGACTTTTCGTACGATCGGGTTTTGACACATTGACCTAGGACCGTTAGGTAGATCTCGTCGTCCTGAATTCAACGACAGGCTGCACGTGTTCATCGGAGTTAGGATGTGTAAATTACGGGTCTAAAACGGTAAGGGCAAAATGGTAATTTTTTATTTAAAAGAAGGGCATTTTGGTCTTTTTCACTTTGGGTTTGGTGCAGCCGGATTGGGACAAGTGGACAGGGGAGATTGAGATTTTTGTGTGAGGCTTGAGGGGATGGTGACACGTGGGAGAGCTCAAGTGGGTTCTAGGGTGCACGGTCCAATTATTTGGCTGTGTGTCGTGTGTGCCTGTGTGTGTGTGAGTTTGAACAGGAGAGAACAGAGACTGAGGAATTTAGAGGAGTTGGACGTTGATCGTGAGTGTTGGTGTGTTCTGGTGAGTGAGGAGTGACCAGAGATCGAGAGGGAGGCAGCGAGTGAGTTGGGGATTGCAGCCCGTGTGAGTCGAGTGTGTGAGGAGGGTGTGAGGTTCCCGAAAACAGAGAGGAGTTTGAGTGGTGGTGCTGCCGTGTAAGGGACCAATCGAGGCTGGTGGAGGTGTCCAGAGGACGGAGGTGGACTAGAGGAGTCGTGTCCTCACGACTGAGCTTACGGTAGTAGTCAGTGTACAGGTAATTCCTCATCTTCTTTCAATTGCCTTGTTTTGCCGTCGAACTTCAAACGGTGAGTCGTGGGTTTTGAGTGCGAGTCGAGGCTTTTGGTGAGTTGTGTGAGACTTAGGAGGGTCCTAGGAGTCGTCTAGGGTGGTTGCCGTAACGGGGGGTTACCTGGTTGGTCGAATTGGAAAACAGGGGATGGTTCGGGTTTGGTTTCGAGTTTGGGACGATGATCCAGGGGTTGTGTCAAAGTGTTTGAGTGAAGGGAATGAGTTGCTTAGGACCGGACGAAGAGGCTGGTGAAGAGAGGGAAGAAAACGGTGCAGGCACGGCGGAGAACCGGGAACCCCGGTTGAGACCGGTTCGCCCAAGGTAGACTGTGATGAACAGTGATAGTGTGCAGGCACGTGAGGCCCACGCGCAGCCACTTTGGGCGGCGCGTGGGGGCGCGTGCGACGGTGTTTTAGAAAACGGCCAACAGAGTTTTTGTTCTAAATGTCATAAAGAATCCATTGGAATTGGTTTCGGGTTGTTCGGACGTCGTTTGAGGTTAGTTCCGCGAGGTTGAAGGTTTAGGTTTCCGGTTCGTTACGTGTAGGACCCGGGGAGTTTTGGGGAAAATTAGGTGGACCTTCGTAGATGTGTTAGTAACGTACTTTGGTGCTTGTTGACAGGATCGGGATTTCCCGAGGAAGCTGAGGAACGTACGAGACGTATGGGGCGCGAGTGACGTGTCGGTGACTGTGAGTGGACCCTTTCTCTAAACTCGAGCATGCATAACTGCTTTTAAATACTTGTTTTACAGTTTTACATGTGATTTTTTGATTGGTGAATATGTGATGTTGGTTGTACATGATTGCATGTTTTTCGATAAATAAAGTATTTAGCACATTTTACGAGAAATAGTTGATTTCTTATTATGATCCTGTGGTTTTGGGATTTCAAATGATAAGTGATTTTTAATGATTATAAATGGATTTTGGAACATGATTTTGATGATCAAGGCGTTCGGTTTTAGAATCGGATTTCGAGAATCGGAATTTGGTTTTAAAGTTGGAAAGTGGATTTTCGAATTTGGGTTCGGAATGACGGTTCGGGATGTCGGGAAGGGCATCGGACCGGTGATTTCGGATTCGGGTTTGGATGTGGATTGAGAAATGGTTTTCAAATGGTTTTGATTGGATTTGCTGGATCTGGTTATTGGGTTTAAAGACCCGGATTATATTTGACGGGCAACGGGCCCGGATTGAGTTTAAAGACTCGGATATTATTGAGGCCTGGATTGGGTTTAAAGACTCGGGAGTTTAAAGACTCGGATAGGTCCAGCAGGTTTGATCGGATAATGATTGGTTGAGACGTATGTTTTATGATACGGTTTTATGATGCTTATGATTTGATTTCTAAAACTGTTTTTTTTATGATGATGCTGCAAATTTTTTTATGACGATCTTTATGTGAATTATAATTGTTTTCAGCAACTGGGTTATGCATGTGATTTCAAAACGGAGGGCTAAAACCCTGGTTTTTATTATGAAATGGTTTTCAGAAATTATTTTATAATTTATGGTCCACTCACACTTTCTGGTTTTAAATTGCCCTCCAGGTCGTGGAGCTAGCGCGGGGGTCGGCGTCGAGGCAGCGTCGGAGGCATAGAATTTTTGAGAGTGACCCCGGAGTGCTTAAACTTTTCCATTGTGCGTGTACCTTGTTTATCGGTTTTCTTTCCTTTGTATTTAGTACTATGCTCTGTACATACGTTTGACTTCGGGATGTTTAAATTTTCTCCTGCGTCTGGCATGTAAATTGGTGGTTTTTAGTGAGTTTACTTTGGTCTTTGTGTCGGGGTGTCAGACGGGAGCAGGATTTACCTCGGTTTTCGGGGTGAAACCGGGGTGGGTCCTGACACTCCACCACTGCTTGACCCGACGACACCTACAAAGCAGCTTGACTTTCAACTCCAAGACGAAACAATGGTTTGGTGTCATGTGTCTTCACCCCCCTTAGCTTCAGCGTCTAGACGATGGCATCTCCAAGCTCTCTTCCTTAAATTAGGTGATGATTTATGACGTCTCGAGCTTTGCAGCAGGCATGATCGATCCTCCATTCTATGTTCTGCCTTACTACACCCCATTCAGAGCTCAACAAGGTCTTGAAGATCAAATCTCTAGAAGGTCATCCTTCATCCAATGCAACTCCTTGGAAAGCTTCAGTTACTTCATGGCACCACATGCACTTCGCCTCACTTCATGGGAAGCTTGGCTTCAAAGATGAAACACATCTCGTCTTGTAGTTGCAACACACATTGCCTTGCATCTGGAACAAGCCTCATGCTGGGTTGTGACACGTTGCACTTCAAGTGATGGGACTCCTTGCCTCGCACTTGCACATCTTGTCTTGTAGTTGCACCATGCATCGCACCGCACTCAGCTGCACCTCGAACCGCACACTGCTGCACCTCACGCCTTGTACTCAATTGCACCTCACGTCGCACTCCGCTGCACCTTGCTTACACTCTGCTACACCTCGCGTCTTGCACTCTGCTGCACCTCGCACCACACTCTGCTGCACCTTGAACCACACACTGATGCACCTTGTCTTGCACTCGACTGCACCTCGCGCCTTGCACTCTGCTGCATCTCGCGTCGTACTCTGATACACCTCGCCTTGCATTCTGTTCCACCTCCCCGTTGAAGACCTTGACGTTGGCTCCGACCACGCTTGAAGATGATGAGTCCGTCAGCGCGCCAAAGTCTTCTTTTCATAAAGCATCATAAGCATGTCAACTGGAAGAGCGTCTTGATGTCAAGTCTGTAATCTCTTGAAGTCGGAAGCTCTAAAAAGCCCCGGACACGTCACCGGATGGTACTCCACAAAATGAGTTCTTTAAGACCACACTAAAAGTATGCCTTCACGCATCTTGAAATGACCGTCTCGAAGAGTAGAGCGCATCACCACTTAAATCATTGTAATCAGACGCTCACAGCTCTCATAATCTACAAAAGATCGAAACTAAATAAAAGAACTACGGTGGAAAGCAAAGAGAAAAGTTCCAAACTAGGAACGCCAAAAAATATCAAAAGCTGTCTTCTGGCTAAACAAAAAATAAAGCAAGCACATTCATACATGTGTACATGTCAAACGGCTGCATCAAAAAATTACAAAAGCTGCAAATATGGCAGTAAAAAAATACAAAGCTATTGATGACACCCAAAAGAAAAAAAAAGATCTTGACATGCGCCTTTGCCACACCTCGGTCGCGTCACAGCAACCACTTGTCCTTGACAGTCACTCAAGTACCAGCCAGTCACATCCTCCAACGCCTACGCCTGCTCATGCATACATAACCGAGCAAGCAGACCCTCACAGGCCTTCCGCATGACATCACTTGCCTCTTCTGCATTTTCTCTCCCCCAGCAGCACTTTTATGACAGAAGGAATATTTTTTCCTTTGTTACCAACCTACAGAGGTGGATAGCCCTCATCATTTGGCCCAGAAGCCCACGGGCTTATGGGTATCCGATAGGCCCGATGACAAAAAGTCTGACCCGGCCCGATATGGACCGTGGGTTGGCCCGGCCCGCATGTTGGCGGGCTGGACTTGGGCTTAGGGTATTCAAGCCCGCTAGGCCCGAGCCCGATAAAGCCCGGTAAGCCCAGCCCGACCCGCCCAGGTAAACCCGACCCATAAGCCCGAAAATATAAAATAATTATAAATTAAGAATTGATACCCAGTCCAATCTTGTTACTACTATCATAGCCAAAATCCAAAACTCCAACCAAATCTCAACCTAGTGTCATTTAAAAGCCCAATGTCCAAACCAAACCCTAACCCTAAATTCAAAAAAACTCATTAGGTCTCTGACTCTCTTAGCGACCTTCTTATCTTATCTCGGCTTTATGGTCGAAAAGTTAAGTCAATTCTCCAAATCTAATAGTACCCCTCCTTAGCTTATTTCAATATTCAATAATAATATTTAAGTTCAACTCACTTTTTTTTTTTTTACAATTAGGTAGGTACAAATGGGCTTAGTAGGCCCGGCCCAAGTGGGCTTAGTAAAGCCCGATAAAAGCCCGGTCCAAACCCGGCCCGAAAAAGGGCATGGGCTTTCATATTTATGATCAAACCCGCCCGACCCGGCCCGATATTTTTTGAATTATGAAATAGGCCCGGCCCGGCCCGGCCCAAGCCCAAAAATTTTGGGCCGGGCTTGCCCGACCCGGCCCAATGACGAGGCCTAGAGGCGGACTAAGAGAAAGACAATTCTTGAGATTGGAGGCTACAAATGCTTATTTTAAAGAGGAAAGATAAACTCTAATTACTAATTGGGCTTAAATGACCAATTCAAAGTAAGACTATGGGCGCAAAAGTTCTTATTGAGACAAGACCGACGATAATTAGAATTTCAGCTACACTTAGCAAAACGGAGTCCCATTTTTGTAAATAAATGATTCATTGGGACCACAATAAAAATTACATCTCTTAGAATTCCTCGAATTCCTAAGCGATGTGGGGGCATTTGTGGAACCATAAATTACTGGAAAATTCTGGAGCTGCCACGTGGCCAAAAATTCCCATAATGCCAATATTACCCTTGGGATAAAATTGACGTCGACTCGTTACGATCTCCGTATTAATTCAATATATTTACCAGATAAATATATTAATTAATCAGATCAATTCGAATAATAAATAACTTCCTAGCGAATTATTTATTCATTAATAAATAAGTGATTACACCAGGTACAATCACATATTTACTACTTTCCCCTTCAATCCATCAGACGCTCCGGTGACTCTCAAGGCTTCACTATAAATAGAAGACCTCATCTCACTTCTGAGGGTAATAAAAAACTCCTACAAACACTCTGTCAGTTTATTCTGTCAAAAAACTGACTTAAGCATCGGAGCGTTTACGGTTGAACCATTCCCCCCCCCCCCCCTCCGTTTGATTGTTATTCTTGTGTGTAGGGATCGAGAAGAAATTTTACAGAACCGGACGATTTCTGCATCAATAAGCATGAAGTCAGTTTGTGCCAACTTAGGGCTCTTCGCTCTTCGTTTGGTAAGCATTTGTATCCTCTTTCATGGTTTTTAAAGTCACCCAAAAATTAAGAAATATATTGTAGGAAGAATCGACTTGAGTTAAATTCAGTTCATCGAACAAATTAAAATAACTTTTTCTATAGTATATAATATATATATATATATCTCTGTTACATTATTAAACTGTCAATTTGAATTATTTGGTACATACATCGATTTTTATTTACAATCGTTAATTGTTTTCTTTTTCGACTTTTCGTTTGTTGTTTTGTATATTTGGAGCAGGTTGCCAAAAATACAGAATCAAGGAGAGTTGTAGGGGAAGAATACTGGAAAACTGAGACTAGCAAGCAACCTATGGTGGATTCCATTGAAGGCCTCCTTGATGATCCTATTTCGACTTCATCACCACCGAAAATGAAAGCCGACTGCCACAATTCTGATCAAAGTACTGTGAAAAAGCTTTTTGTTGAGGTTGAGGAATTCGAACCCAGACCCAATGCGTCCGCTTACAATGACGTTGAAATTAAAGCAGAAAGACCACAGCCGAAGTCCCTGCAAGCAAATAAGAAGCAATTTGAGGACGATTTTGAGCCTAGACCAAATGCTTCTTCCTACAATGAGTAGCCAAGAAATATAACATGAAATGAACCGGTGCAATCATATATCTGCTGCTGTTTTAAAAGTATAACAAGCTTGTGGGGCTAGTAATAATAAACACTGCCCTACTTTTAAGTGCCCAGTTTAAACATCGGTTTTAGGTTCAAAGTTTAAGGTTTGCGATTATAACTTTGGCTCTGAGGCTGGACGTATATGTGTTTTGAAGGTAAGAAATGTAGATTTTGTGCATGGAGCTAGATTGTGAATGTAATTTGCTATCCTAATGAGGTTAATAAAAAGCTATGGTCATCAGGTACGAATCAAAGATTTGAATACGGAGTGGGCTAAGTTGTGAAGTCAAATTTTAACAAAAATCGACGGTATAAATGAATTTCATTAGTAAGAACAAAAACAAGATACACTTAGTTGGAGTGGATGAGGCTTACCCCTCAAAGTTCATACTATATATAAAAAGTTAAAGAAAAACAACATATTCAAAAATAAACATGCAATGCATTACAATGCAAAACTACTCAAATTGTACCTTACAAGTCTTTAAGGCACTAAATTCATCGATTATCGAATCTATGTCAATGTTTTCAACAAGGACCTTTGCTATGCCGAGAATCATACAATCGCCAAGTGCATACTATACATAAAAAATCAACGAAAAACAACATATTAAAAAATAAACATGCAAAGCATTACAATGGAAAACTACTTAAATTGTACCCTACAAGTCTTTAAGGCACTAAATTCATCAATTATCGAATCTATGTCAATGTTTTGAAAAAGTTCCTTTGCTATGTCAAGAATCATACGAAAATCATCCATCTTGTTTCGAAGTTAATTTTTAATGATTTTCATAGCTGAAAATATCCGCTCTGTTGTAGCTGTAGAAACAGGAAGAGTCAATACTAGCCAAATTAATTTCTCAATCAAAAAATATGTCTTCCTTGATGTAACAAGCTCTTCGCATAAAACTAGAAAGAGAAGATGTATTCGGAAATTGTGAAAGATCAAAGATCTTATATTCATAATTAATGTTGCAATTGCTCTCTTAGTAATCGAATGTCATAATCTTTGAAATCTTCAGATAGAACTTCTCTGCCAAATTACATATCTTCTCAATGTTAAATAATTTGAAATCATCAAGTGGATCCAACGATGAGCCAAGAGTAAGGAGTACTATTGCTTGCTCACTGAGTCTACCGTCCAACTCATTCAATGGATAATCTAGTACACCATTAAATATTTTAATACGGAAGTAATGCTCAACTATAAGAAGGTCCTTTTGTTTACTTCTTCTTCTTCTTCTTCTTCTTCTTCTTCTTCTTCTCTCGCTCTCTCTCTCTCTGACTGCCTCATCGTCGCTTCCACCTCGTCGTCGCCACTGCCGACCACGAACACCTCCTCTCTCTCTCACCGCTCTATCTCGTACTATAAGTCTATATATATATATATAATGGATAATGTGATTAGTTATTGTTAATTTTAATTATTGTTAAATTTTTGGTTTTGAATTTTATGGATTATTTATTATTTATTGTTGGTTTGATTCTTAGTTAGATTTATTGTTGAATTTCATGGATTTATTGTGAGGACCCACCCCTAATCCCCCGGGATTAAGGGCTAAATCCCGATCCCGTCTAACTTACGCATGACACGAAGGCTAAACTGACGTCCAACATTCATGTGACACGTAAGTCGGACAAGGGATTCTCGATCCGATCGTCCAAAAACTTCCGAACTTCCTAGAGTGCACAAAGTCTACTGTGGATCGTACGTCTGATGTCTCCGTCTCTCTCGACTAACAGCCCGCACCGCAACAACCTGGAGGGTATCAGAAACACGAAAAGACTGTGAGTGGACAAAAATAAAGTATAATTTAAAAACATTTCATAAAACAATACATTTATACCCTCCACGCAAAAACCAATGCATGCATATCAATTTACGTTATGAAATCACTCAAATAAAAAATCATCCACAAAATCATTTGAATACCCGTATCGTCCAGGCCTCAGCCTCAAATCACAATTCAATCTCAAATCCGGGAACTCAGTCCTAAAACTCGTCAAATCCACTTCATCCGGGCCATTGCCCAAAACATCAGAAAACCAGTGAAAAACCAGTGAAAATATTGATTATACAAGTTTACTGAATCTCAAGTGCGCCCGAGTCTTTAAACTCAAAACACAATGCGCAATAGCCAGGCCTTCCCGGGATATCCGAGTCTTTAAACTCAAAACACAATCACAGGCCTCGAAGGGGGGGGGGGAGAGGGTTGGGGTATCATATCCGAGTCTTTAAACTCAAAACCATACCGAGTCTTTAAACTCAAAACATCAATCCAGTGCCCTCCCCCCCGTCAATCAATCCGAGTCTTTAAACTCAAAACCAGATCCAGTGAGTTTTCTCTTTTTCCGGGTCTTTAAACCCAAAACTATTTTTCAATCAACAATGAAAACCACAGAAAATCCATCTCCGGATTCACAACAATGATTCCGTAAGCCGGCATCTGGAACCACTGTCCCGAACCCAAATCCAGACTTCCTTTCCAAACCTCGAAAACAAAAGCCGAAACATCATTTCCGAAATCACAAGAACTGGGCTCCTAGCCCGAAATCATTTTTCCGAAATCCATTTCAAAACCTTGAAATCAAATCATATTTCAAAATCCGAAGTCAAATCATTAAAACCATCGTCAAATCATAAGAGAAAGCGAAACCTCGTAAAACGTGAATTTCCGTTATTTCCTCGAAAATCATGCAAAACCATAAACCATCACAATCATAAATCAAATCATAGAATCAAGTATAGATAACATATAAAAACATATATGCATGCATCAAGAGTTAGAAAGCAAAGTCCACTCACAGACCATTCCGACGTCGCCTCGATACGCGCGCAATTACGCCGCCCCCGACCATTCCACTATCCTCGGCTTTCCCGAACCTGTCCAAAGCCCATAACGAGGTTACTAACACTTCAACTAAGCTTCTCCTAATTTTCCCCAATTTTCCCGAACTTTAAACGTAATTAACCTGAAAGCCTAAACCTTCGACTACTTAGAACTAACACGAGACGTTGTCCGATTGTCCCGAAACTTATCCCAACAGATTCATTACAACAATTAGACTCAAAACCATGTTGGAAGGTTTCCCAGAATAGCTGCCACGCGCTCCGACGCGCCGCCCAAAGTGGTTGCGCGTGCTCCTACACACAGAACATTGTTCATCTTCTTCCTCGATGGTCAGACCGGTCTGAACCGGCGTGACCGGTTTTCCGCCTTCCTGCAACCGTTTCTGTCCCTCTTTCCATAAATAGCTTCGTCCTCATCCTAGAAATCGATTCCTCTCAACCAAACATAGCATCACCACCTAAATCTCATCCTCCCAACTCAAAACAGAAACCACCCAAAAACTCTGTTCTTGCTCCCGGCCACCCGTGCAATCCCCCATCACGGTTTCACAACCAGACGATTCCTAGGAACCTACTGAGTCGACTAGCACTCACCAAACACCTCGACTCATACCCAAAAGCCACGACTTACCGTTTGAATCAAAACTAGAAAACAGAGCAATCAGAGGGAATCCAAGAAATTACCTGTTCTCTGACCACCACCGTGAGCTCAGCTGGGTCTGTTCGACTCTCCTCAGTCCTCTCAATGCCACCACGGGTTCAATTTGACGGTTTGGTCACTGGAAGGGCACAACCGTGCACAGTGGTCCTCGACTCTGTGTCTTCTGGTTCCTCCTCCCTTCTCACACACACAGTCACGCCTAAACCTCACAACCACGATCACTCACTCTCCTAACTCTCCTTCGACGCTCACAACACTCACACACTCACTCAGTCTCTGCAATTTGCTTAATTCCTCTCACTGTCTCACCCTCTGTTTTTCCCTCTTCAAACAAACACGATGCACACACACACTTAATTGCACCGTGCACAAACACTAGAACCCACTACACACACCCCACGTGTCCACCATCCCCTGGCCCAACTCAAAAATATCCAATCTCTCCTGTACACTTGTCCCAATCTGGTTTGCACAATTCCCAATGTGCAAAAATACCAAAATGCCCCTTGTGAGTCAAAATTACCATTTTGCCCTTCGTCATTCTAGACCTATATCTTAACCGTTCGATGTCCGATGAAAGCATGCCGCCTGTCGTTGTACTCAGGACGTCGAGACCTATCTAACGGTCCTCGGTCTACGTGAAAACTAAGAGTCTAGAAAAAAGTCAACAATTTCCCTCTATTTACCAAATTACGATATTGCCCTTAACCTTCCGAACACCATAACGTTTTCTCCGATTGTCCAAATTGGACGTGCCACCTGTCTACGGACTCGTGACGTCTCGAACTACGTCACAGTCATCGGTCAAAGCCCAATTGACTGCCCAAACTAAAAGTCAACAATTTGCCCAAACCAGGGGCAAAATCGTCCTTCTACGCCTAATGTCCAACAGTAGCCAACTAACCACCGATTAACCTCACTAATCCATCACTAATCACTTCGCTAATCCCGACTCCTGGGACGGGTCGTTACATTTATTATTGAATTGGTTAGATTTATTATTTCTAATTTTGATGAGTTATTGTTAATTTTGATTAGATATTAATTAGGATTGATTATTGATTATTTTGATTAGAATTGGTTATTGTTAATTATTATTAGGATTGGTTACCATAAATTATAAGGATGATTTCTTATTTTTATTTTTTAGACATTTTGATAAGGATTAGATTTTGGTTGATTATTAATTTGAACATGATTGCTTATTTTAAAAAATTTGGTGGTTGTCTTATTATTTTTAAATTTTTTATTATAGATGTCGCAGCCCACTTTGATCACTTGGAGGTCTTGCACTTGCGTTGATCCATCTAATGCTGCTATGGATGAGGGGCCGACTTCAGTCATGGTAGCTTCAAAGTTTCCGGATTCATCCCCTTCACCGGCACCCAACACGGTGGATTCGGCTTTTCCGATCGTGGAGCATACACGACCTAGTAAACACTTGGCTCGTCAATAACACTCTAAGAAATGGGGGCAATGTTGTATCAACTTCGAGTCCCAAGAGGAGCAGGTCGGAGGGGACGAACCAAATTCAGTTTCCAGAAAACCCTAAGGGTGAGTTGTTAAATTTGTTTATTTAAAAGAACTATTTTTTTTTCTCATTTTTCTTACTAATACTTATCGAATTTCCAAGAAGAAATGTAAGCATGCGCGGGATCAACCGATGGTTGTTATCCCAGCAGATTTACAAGTCGACGAATATGAAGATCGAACTTGTCTATGTCCTGCTCCTTTACTTAGCGCCTACTAAGATCCATAGTTTGATGGTGCATGACATTGGTGCAATTCTTCGCACCCATTGTCTCATGATGGGCGATATATTTAAGGATCAATCCTCATACCAGCTCACGCTCTGTTATGGTGCTTTTTTGGTACGTGTGTCATCTTTTTAATTATTTTAATAATTTATTGCAGGTCAATTTTAAGTATGATTGTGAGGACAATACACTCATGAAATATATAAGACACCACTAGTAGATAAGAGTGGAAGTACGAGCTCCACAATTGGTAGTTGAGCTGGCCCACCAGGGTGAAAGCTCGTGCTAATCCATTGCAGGAATTGGAAGGGCCTCGAGAGATCAGGTCGGACGGACTTGCAAGTACTTTGTGTCGCCCAGATATTTGGTAATGTTGAGTTACTTATATTGTTCAATTTTTTTTATTGTTCCTTTCCGTTTCATAATTAAATTATTTTTAATAATGAACAAGAAAAAATGAATGGAAAACAAGTCAAACCAAGGGGTGATGGCTAGGCAAGAGGACTCGCGGATCGCTGGGTCACTATTCCCAAAGGTGGACACCTGGGACAAGTGTACACTGGCCAGGACAACCCGGAGGCTGACACTATTCACATAAGTTTAACCTGATATATCAAATTTTAAAATATTTGTTGATTTTAAAAAATACTAATGAATATTTTTTTTAAGGCGGAAATGCTCGAAGACATTTAGTAGACACATATAGAGTTGGCACAACCATAGCCGGGGGTACCCTTGTAGCAGTAGCTTTCGGAGACTGAGAGGTCGAGGGCAATCCTAGAGCAACGACTGGGTAGATGTCCAAGAAAAATCGTTTGAGGGCCAACAAAGAGTTAGAGCGAGATATATCGACTAGCTTGGAAAATTCTTCCCTGGGAGACAATCCTGAAGAGTTCTTGGAGCTAAAGTGCAATTTCACCGTACTCCTTACCCAAACCATGAAGCTGAGGGCCCAAAATGAGAGGAACTAGACCCAAAATAATGAGATAAGTGCTCAACACACCGTGGTCCTTTAGTGCTTGGGTGATCCATAGCGCCCGATCCAATAGCCTCCTCATACTACAACAAAATGTCTGGGACCCGACGGGATTTTGCCTGACAGGCCCAAATTCGTTGTTAAAAGTAGTGTTACCCAACGACTGTAACAATACCGTTGGGTAACCTAATGGCGCGAAGAAAAAATATTCACGCGCTAAAAGTTTCGATGTTACCCGGCAACAAAATCATGCTCGTCAAGTAACATAAGAACACCCGACACATTCATTGTTTTTATATTCGTCGGGTAACGCAAACGTTGATCGAGTTTACCCGACGGTCAAGCGTCGTCGGGTATGGTTTTGGGGGGAAGGAAATTATTTTTGGCGCTGAGCTTTTTCCTTTACCTGATGAATTCATTGTTTAAAATCTGTCAAGTAACGTAAACGTTGACTGATTTTACCCCGACGGTCAAGATTTGTCGGGTATAGTTTTGGCGAGAAGAAAATTATTTTGGCGCCAAAATTTTGTGTTTATCCCACGATTCATTTAATTTAGTCCATGAATCATTTAACACAACTGATCTACTCTTCTACCTTCCCACCTGTTTTTTCAGTTTTCTATCTCTTTCTCTGTCTCAAATCGTATATTCATTAATCCAGCAACATTAATTCATCTCATCATCACTTCATCCCTCACAAATACAAAACGTATGTATTTAAGTTTGGTATATAATTTTCGAGATTTTGAAATTGTTGTTTATTTTAATAAATATGTATTTGGTTATTTGTGTAAAAATAGTGTAGAAAATTAGCAGATTTATTAGGAAAATATGTTATGAATTAGGAAATATAAATTGTGATAGGAAATTAGAAAATATGTTAGAAAATTAAGAAATTAGAGAATATATTAGGAAATTAGAAAAATATATTAGGAAATTAGGAAAATAGAAAATATGTTAGGAAATTAAAAAAATTAGAAATATGTTAGGACATTAGGAACATAAAAAATATGTTAGGAAACTAAGAAAATAGAAAATATGTTAGGAAATTAGAAAATTAGGAAGATATATTTGGAAAATTGAAAACTGTTGGTAAACTTTATTTTTTCATATATTTCGAAAGTGTGAAATGTGTTTATAATTCATAACAGTTTATGGGAAATTAATTGGGTTAAATAACTTCGTATAATTAAATTTAAGGAACAAATTTAGACCCATTTGAGAGTCAGTGAATCGAGTTGAATGACTGACTCTTAAACACACTGAACACACTGAACGTGGCGAGTTCATCAGGTTCAATTTAGCAACCGGCGAACGTGGCGAGTTCGCCGGACCTGAACACACTGAACGTCCCGAGTTCGTCGGTCTCAACTCTAACCCCTTCATCAGCATCTGCTGCACCGGTAGTCCCACTAGTCCTGACCTTCTCTCTCGAGGAGTATGTACGACCTAGCGCCAGATCGGCTTGTCAAAAACATTCGAGGAAACGGGGGGTAACATTGTGTTGATCTCGAACCCTTAGAAGAGCGGGTCGATGGGGACACCCCAGAGGCAGCCAGAACGATCCCTAAGGGTGAGTTGGTCAATAAGTGTTTTTAAAAGATTTTTTTTTATTTCTAATTTTGTTCATTTTTCTTACTAATGTTTACCCAATTCGTAAGGAGATCCATAGGAGTGTGTGGAATCAACCAGGGGAGGTTATCACAATAGATTTGCTAATCGATAAGCGCCAAGATAGAGATTATTTATGTAGATTGGCTCGGCCAATCTCCCATCAAGGTCCACAGCATGATGGTGCATGACATGGGTTCCATGATGCGCACCCACTATCTCATGATGGGTGATAGATTTTGGGATCAAGCCGAAGATCACCTCATATGAGTTGAAGCTGGCAGCTACAGTACTCCGAGTGGAAGTACGAGCTCGGGCTTTGGTGGAAGAGCTAGCCGACCCCGAACGAAGCTCATGCCAACCCTCTGGAGGAGCTGCACGGTGCTCAGAGGGTCGGGTATGTAACGACCCGTCCCATCGGAACGGGTCCTGACAGGGTGGGACAGGCTTTGTGACCACTTTGCCACACCTGAGTGAATTGTAAGTTCATTTTCTTAATTTGTTATATTTTTTTAATTACTTGAATTTAATTAAATCTATTAATGAATAAGAAAAAAATAGAGGCCAACAAGCATAATCGGGGAAAGAAAACGTTGAACCACCAAGGGGGGTCGCGTCCATTAGCTGCAAGGCATGACGACTAGCGCAATTTCAAGTAACTGTTCCTAGAGTTTGATGTTTGGGGACAAGTCTATGTTGGATAGGCAACCCGCAGGCTGATTCTATTCATGTAAGTCTAAATTTTTATATTTAATTTTTTAATTAATTATTTATTTAAAAATAAATAAAAGCTGTGTTATGATTTTGTAGGTGAGAATGTTGGTAGGCGTCCAGACCTAGAAAGAGTTGACCCAACAGCAACCAGACACTCCCTTGGAGTAGTAACCGCCAACTACGTAGCGTTCGAGGGCAATCTTAGAGGGATGGCTGGTTAGACGTCCTGGGAAGATCATCCGGAGGGCTGGCAAAGGGCTGGAGTGAGACATCTCAACCAGCTCCAATACTTTTCCTAGGGGCATCAATTCCAAGGAGTACTCGAAGTTAAGACGCAACTATACCAAACTCTGTACCGAGACAACCGAGCTGAGGGCCGAAAATGCCTACATCTGGGCTCAGCTTGATATGGTCCTAACCGCATGGGAGTTCGTCCACCTTCTAAGCAAGTTTCGTCCGAATAGCCTAGCACGTCAAACAAGCTTGTCACGTCCGACTACGCTCACCTCCTCGACTACCCTCTTCCTAGCCATTTATGTTTTATATATTGTTGTAAATATGTTCAAAACAATATTTTAAATTTTATAAATATATATTTCCTAATTTCAAATTTGAATTTTATTTCATTTTCATATTTTTCATATTTAATAATAATTTCATTAATTAAATAATATAAAAATATAATTAAAAGATATTAAATTAAAAAGAATTTCATTATACCCGACGAAGTGTTTACATTAATGTTTAACCCCATACCCGAAAAATCTGTCCATGTAACTCGACGAAGTTCATGGTTCAGTGGATATCCACCGAAGTATTTTCATTACTGTTCAACACCATAACCGACGACAATTTCACTCTAACCTGACGACATTCATGATTCGGTGGATACCCACATAACCCGTCTATGTGTTGACCCGATGCATACTTAAATGTAACCCGATGGATAATTCACTTCGTGAATGGGTGCCGAACTCAATGTGGCCCGACGCGCATGATATATTCGTCGGGTTTTTTCCGTTGACTAAAGGTTACCCGACAAATATTTACCGATGATCGTTACTTTAGGTGATATCACTGTTACCCGACGAGAATTGGTAATTCGTCATTAAAATTTGTGGCCCGAGGGTGGTGACTCGGACGGGCGTTGCCCGACATGTGCCCGTCGGGTTTATCTGTTACCTAAAGAGGCTTGAATGTTACTCGACATGCTTGTTTCTCAGGATAAAACCGTATTTTTTGTAGTGTCAACCCGACGAGCCCAACTAGCCTGACCAGCACCATCCATAATCGAGGATTTCTATGTTCTTATTTTGTAAACGGAATATTGATTAATTATGTACAAACCATCGTGTTAAATTGTATATATATATTTTAATTTCAAAATTTAATTGTATTTATTTTTCCATATTTTAATATTAATTAATTAATTAATATGAATTATTAAAAACATAGATATTAAAAATAATTCTTTAATATTAAATTTTTCCTGACGCGTGCATCCCATGTTAGAGTTATCCCTTGTCGGTTGTGGTTTCGAGTTATCCCTTGTCTGACACTTAGTGTCAGACAGGAGTATGACACATCCCATGTTAATCCCGGGGGGATTTGGGATGGGTCGTGTCATTATCAAATACACTCACACTTAGACTTTGCTAACTACTAAACCCTCAACCATTTGTCTCAAATTGTATCAACATAAGTATGTCATCAAAGATTTACACTAAGAAGCTATATAGCATATGGAATTCAAAAGTTAATACATTATAACAAAGTGTCTTGACAAGTAAGACAATAAATAAACTTCGTAAAATGTATTTCAATATGAATAAAATAAGTATGAATCAACTCATAAGGATATGCACTCATGATTTACACTTATGATTTCCACTCCTTGTGTGAAACATGTGAACAATTTTATATGAAGTAGTAGTTTCCATTGTTATATCATGATTTGGATTATAGGCATTTATAATTAGTAATCATCAGCAGAGGATCCTTTATTATTCATTTTTATTCCTAACTGGAGGACTTCACAAACACGTGGAACAAGATTCGTAACCCAGTCACTGTTGATATCTTGTAACCCTGTTGATGTCTTGTTGTGCAAGTTAGGGTAGCCTGACTCAATCAACACATATTCTTTAGGGTATCAAGAGATTTAGATGAACTTAAAAATGATTAGATAGAGGAATTGCGCAAATGATTGAGAAATTTGGGACTATATAATACGTGAATAGGAAAAATTCATGAACTAACTGTAGGGAAATATCAAGCCATGAGTTGTTGATGTAGATATCATCTCCGAAAAAAAATTAAATCGTTTTGTTATTCATATGGATAAAAACAATTAACGGCCGTTTGTTTCAAGGTTTAGATTACGTGGATTTTAATTAATAATTTCTTTTATTAATTAAGTTTTTTTTTCTTTTAATTAAAAATTATTTTCAGATTAAAACAAAAATCCTATAAAAAAAACTGGAATTAAATGGAAAACCCTAAAAAAGAAGAAGTGCAAAACGTGTGGCCAAGAAGATGATGATTAGGGCCCGGTTTGCCATTGTTGTCATTGTTGGTGCTGCGCAATTCTCAATCTCTGTTATGAAATTGAATTTAGAAATGACAAAACAGCTTAACAAGATTTGAGCTACGATGAGGGGTTGGCCGAGAGGCCAGAGGATGAGGGATGTGAGGATGATGAAGCCGGTGGAGAAGGTGAATTGGATGAGCGAATAGAGAAGAATTAAGCTGATCGTGGTGGAAGAAGAAGCCATTTGAATGTATGACGGACACCGAGGTGCATATTTTGGTATAATTGTTGACTAAAAGTAGATTAGCGCGTTGATATAGGTTGATATGTCCTCAGGTTCCATGGCTGTAGCTTCTGGAAAGGCCTCTCTCTTGCTATACACAGGCTAAGCCAGGAAGGAAGGAGGTGGTGCACTCCTTTTTTTAAGAGTTTTCATTTTAATTTTTTTTAATATAATTTTGTTTTTAAATATGAAAATAATTTTTAATTGAAAGAAAATTAAACAAATTTAATTGATAAAAAATATTAATTATAATTAATGTAATATAAATATTAATGAAATTTGATACCAAATTTGAAAGTAAAAAAAATATATAAATTTAAATGTAAATATAAGTGTCATTTAATTCTAATCTCCATGCATATATATATATATATATGTATTCTCAAGAACATCCACATCACTTTAATTAGAAGCGATCATATTTTAGATCTAATGTCAGGACCTAATCTTTCTTGATCAGAATCCGACTCATCTAACACGATATTCTCCGCTTTGGGCCTCCTCGCCCTGACGGTTTTTTTTTTCGGGAGCTCACGGTGCAACTTCCCAAGGGGTCACCCATTATGAAATTGCACTAATCTCAACTCGCTTAACTTTACAGTTCCAACCGAAGTCAAAGGCACTAAGCTCCCAAAAAGTCTCGTGCTAGATAAGTTTATGCCTACACCTTTAAGGCACACCACCATTGCCCTCCCAGACTCTTCCCCCTCGCAGGAATGTGGGATCGTTCACCGTTCCCTCCAAGACACGGGTCTTACAATCCACCCTCCTTAGGACCCAGCATCCTCGCTAACACACTTTCCGGTCGGGGTCTAGCTCTGATACCATTATGTCAGTACCTGACCCTCCTCGGTCAGGACCCGACTCATTTAGCACGATATTATCCGCTTTGGGCCTCCTCGCCCTCACGGTTTTTTTTTCGGAAGCTCACGGTGCAACTTCCCATCTTGGAATTGCACCAATCTCAACTCGCTTAACTTTGGAGTTCCAACCGAACCCAAAATCATTGAGCTCCCAAAAGGCATCGTGCTAGATAGGTCTGTGCCTACCCCTTTAAGACACACCACCATTACTCACCCAGACCATTATCTCCTCGCAGGAATGTGGAATCGTTCACTGTTCCCTCCAAGACAAGGGTCTTACATCTAAAAGCTCAAAAGTAATGTAAAAATAGTGTAAAATATGTGTCCTTCATTTTACCATTAGATTATATAATTATTGAACAAGGATTGGTCTATCTATTATAGGGAATAAATTAATAATGATCCAAAACATGATTCATATATGCACGTTAATTATAAACGGAACAATATCCACACAAAAAAATAAATAAAGAAAGAAACAAACAAAAGATGTTCACATGTTTCACATAGCGAGTTTTTGTCTAATTATAAATAATTTCTTTTTGTTTTGTTCCCTATAATGCAATAATATTATTACATTATCGGAGGACAAAAGCAAAACAAATTATCTACAAATAGACAAATGAACTCAGCCACTATTTCTTTGAAAGAATGGAAAAAAAAAAAAATGCTTGAACGATGCCAAATCGCGAAGCTTGTGAAACGTACTCATGAGCTGGTATTGTCTGGTTGCGCATGGTAGGGTTGCAAAGAGTACTCCAACAGGAGCACATGCAACATAAAGAAACACTTGCATCTCATGTGGGATCTCATGTGAACTCTTTAATTATTAGATATTTATAATAATCAAAAGAGTAAATTATTGTTATATCCTTAATAATATTTAATTTTATTTAAAATTTTTAATGCTTGTATATTAAATATTATAAGACCTTATTTCAAACTTTTTTTATTAAAAAATTCCTAAACAGAATTTGTAAGTAATAAATTCAATAGTTACCCTTTTATATTCCAATAAAGAGAATGAGTGACTTTTTGAGAATTCCTTTAAACAATTAAAAATAACGTTTTTTTTTTCCTCTTTGCCCCATGTGCCCCTTAGTGTTTGATTTCTTTGGCCTCTTGTGCCCTTTACTATACTATGCGTATAATAAATATTATATATGTATATTATATATATTATATAATTACAATTGAATTTTTTCTAGAAAATAAAAAATAAAGTCTGTATTATCTGTGGTTCAACGGTAGGGTATAGAATTTTTTTCCGGGGGGGGGGGGGGGGGGGGGGGAAGGGGGGTTGGGGTAAGATGGTGGTGGAAAATCGTACGATATAAGATTTAATTCTTAAATTTTGGCACAAAATTCGTAGTTTAGATACGTGTTTATGACAATCCCTTTAATTTTGGAGGGTTTTATGTAGTTTATCCTAAATTTAATTCTTATTGTTACATAATTTATGTTTTTCGTTTTTTAGCTTCTATTTAATGTGTCCACTCTTTTTTTTATATTTCGTTCTTCATATATAACTTCTGCTATATATTCTTCTTTTATTTATTTTTATTTCTTTATTCATATTTTGTTTCTGGCCAAAATGTCTTTTTTCGTTATAGGAACCGAATGTCCCAGGACAACCCTTGCTAAGCCTTTGCGCGAAACCTAATCTGCGGAGCAAGGGAGGCGGACCACTCATAAAGTCTTTTTATGGTGGGGTGAGGTGTAGAGATTGATGTTAGATGGGCTGAGTATGATAGGTCTTTGGCTAGAATCGGTCCTGAATGGGCAGACCAGGAAGCTAGTAGGCCTTTCACTCAAGTGCAGGCGTGCTAGTATTAGAAACTGCTACAAGACAATGTGAATGAGTTTCGTTTTTGGCCCAAGAACCTTTCTTCTGATCAAAGCGATTGTGAGGCATGCAGACAAGAGTTAGCCTACGCCGTTCTTTTTTATGCATTTTTCAAGGATTTTAAAAAATTTTCTTTCTAGCATAGTCCAAGTTCAAAAGTTATCTTACCATAATATTCAAGTTGGCGATGTTGTTATTTCAGTAGTTAGATGACCGGTAGTCCCAGTTTTTCTCAAGTCGAAATTGAAATGTTCGGACCAATGTACAAAGATGGTATCCCGACTTAGCAAGTCGTGAACCACACTTGTGATACGCTAAAACTAAGTATTAAAGTAAACACAAAGTCACACTAAAAACTTACTAAAAACATATGCAAATTAAAACCTTTTTTTTTGTAGATTGTAGCATTGATAAGTAGGGATCGTTCTTAATTGGGGGTTGAGGGTACCTAAGTATGATTATCATTTGATTAATTAATTGGGGTGGGGGGGGGGGGGGGGGGTAGTTGATTGTTTCTATTATCCAAAGTGATTAAATAATCTAAACTAACCTAATCTATTATTTACATGGTCAACTCATCTTTAACCTAACTCATTCATGAATTATATTAACTTCAACCTATGAAATCCTCTAATTCTAACCTTATGATTTACTTGTATATTCTCTTAAGTACGTACCCGGGACCCTCGATGTCAGGGCCCAGCCCTAATCCCCCGGCATTAAGGGCTAAACCCTACTCCCGTCTAACTTACACATGACACGAAGGTTAAACAGACGTCCAACCTTCATGTGACACGTAAGTCGGACAAGGGATTGTCGATCGAACCATCCTCAAAGTATCCAGACTTCCCAGAGTGCGTCAAAACTACTGTGGATCTCGGGTGTGATGTCTCCATCATCCTCGACCAACAGCCCGCTCCGCAACAACCTGGAGGGTATCGAAAACACGAAAAGACTGTGAGTGGACAAAAATAAAGAGTGTATTTAAAAACATTTCATAAAACAATGACATTTACACCTTCCGCTTCAAAAGCCAATGCATGCATATCAAATTCATGTCATAAAAAAAACATTCATTCCGGCTAAGCAAATCATGTAAGAAAAACCGAACAGAGGTTCCTTTTCTCAATCCCGGGCCTCAGCCCAAAACCATCGAAAACTATTTCATCCAAGAATAGCCCAAAACTTCGGAAAACCATTATTGAAAACAATACCACATTTCCATTCATCGAACCTGCTGGATCTATCCGAGTCTTTAAACTCCCGAGTCTTTAAACTCAACAGGCCAACGGGGGAAATATCAATATATCCAAGTCTTTAAACTCAATCCGGGCCTGTCCCCCGTCAAATATAATCCGGGTCTTTAAACCCAATAACTAGATCCAGCAAATCCAATCCAAAATCTTTTGAAAACCTTTTTCCATTTTCGAATCTGAATCCAGAACTCATATCCATCATTCCTTTCCAAATTTGATTCCGAAACCATCATTCCGTAAGCCGGCCAACCGGAATAACCATTCCATACCCAAACCAGAATCCATTTTCAAGTCTCGAATTGAATCCCGAATCATCATCCGGAATTCCGATTCAAAAACCCGAAATCACGTTTCTTAAAACCACAGTTTGACTGGGCTTCAAGCCCGAAAACCCTTTTCCGAAAACACTTTTCCGAAATCCTTTTTAAATCATTAAATCATATTTCAAATTCCGAAATCAAACTATTAAAACCAGGTTCAAATCACAACATTCATCGAAACCTCGTAAACGTGAAATTTAATTTCCTCGAAAAACGTGCAAAACCGTAAATCGTCAAAATCATAAATCAAATCATCGAATAATGTATAGAAAACATATAAAAACATATATGCATGCATTAAGAGTTAGAAAATAAAGTCCACTCACAGACCATTTCGATGTCGCCTCGATACGCGTGCACTTATGCCATTCCCGGCCATTCCTCTATTCTCGGCTTTCCTGAACCTGTCCAGATTCCATAGTAAGGTCACTTACTACTTCAAAAAACTCATACTAAAGCCCCATAATTTTTCCCGTATTTTTAACTATTTTTAACCGAGGTCTAAAACCTTCGGATATCCCGAAACTTATCGAGAAGATGTCTGATCGACTCGAAACCAGTGCCAAAATGTTTGTTACATCGAATACTTTAAAAGTCGTGTTGGAACCTTCCCCAAAAGGGGCCCCACGCGCCGCTCAAAGGGGCTGCGCGTGGGAGCCACGCGCCCTGTCACTCGTGCATCTTCAACCTATGATCAACCGTTTCAAACCGGTTCAGCAAGCCGGTCTAGCCGTGAACCGACGTGAGCGGTTTTGTCCATTTCTCGTTCTTTTTAATCCGTTTTTCCTCCTGATTAATCTAATACTTCCGTCCTTTCAATTCTAATCACTTTACTTAATTAAACCATGAACAACGGAGCTAGAAATTACCTTTTCACGGCGACTATCGAACCGGCCATTTTCGAATTTCTGTTCTAGTCTCCACACCTGTCTCAGGCCATGAGTTCAAGTTCAAACTTCCTCTTTTACCTCCAGAAACCTTGTGCAAACAAACAAGTAGGCTATCAATCCCTAAAAGAGATTTTGCCATTCTTGAATCCAAAAACGATTTCGACGGGTGCTTAACTTACCATCCTTATTTTGCATCGAATTCGAGTCCAAAGAGCTTGTCTCATCCCCCTTTACATTTTCCTTTCGGACAACATAGGCAAAGAATGAGGTTTGAGTGGTGTTATGAGGCTGGGTCTCTCTGTTGCACACGGTTACTCTGCCTCTCGTCGATATCAAGCCACCGTCCACGACGGTTATCGATTTCAACACCACCACACTCGTCCCATGCTCCTCGCAGTAGTTCCTTCACAACTCAAGGCCAGAAGATGACGATCAAGGGATCAAATTGACGGGTTCCCTCACGGTTGCACCTCCACTCTGTTTCTACAACTTAAAACCAATTTAAACCACCGTGTAAACTTGTGAGGCGGTCATCAAGTGTTCCACAGACATCTAGAGAGGGACACTTGTCGAACGCTTGGTGGTCACCTTCTCAAAAACAGCCACATGTCCTTTTGTTATTGGGCACAGTTCCCTAGGCAGGACAATGACCAAAACACCCTTTGAAGGTAAAATTACCATAATACCCTTCGCACGTTTAGACCCTTAAATCTCTCTCCCAACCTCCGAATGACAAGTGCCGCCTATCGTAGTAACCAAGAGATCGAGACCTACCTAACGGTCCTAGAATTTCGTGGATTTGACTTGTCATTCAAAAAGTCAACCATTACCCCTCTCCCATAAAAATTACCAAAGTGTCCTCAAACTTCCGAACGTCATAACTTTTTCCTCGGATGTCGGAATCGGACGTACCACCTGTCTATGAACTCGTGACGTCCCGAACGACGTCACGGTCATCGATCAAAATCCATTTGACCATCCGAACAAAAAGTCAACATTTTTGCCCATTCTAGGGCAAAATCGTCATTTTACGCCCAATGTCCAACGGTAGCCAACTAACCACCGAATAAATTCACTATCCGTCACTAATCACTTCCCTAATCCCGACTTCCGGGACGGGTCCTTACACCCGACGACACTTTCAATGATCAAGACTCGGGATCCCCATATCTAGTCATGTATTAAGCTTGAACATACAAACATAACAAAAATTAGAATCATACAACACATAGAAAACTGAAATCAATACAAATCAAAAAACCAAAAAATCATATTAGAAATCAGTTCATAATTCAAGATTTTCAAGCACAAAAGATAACTATGGGTAAAGAGTCCGTGTTACACTTATTCTCTTCGCGACACCCTATGGATACGAAGTGAATGAGCACCTAGGTGAAACAAGCGGACACTCCAATCCCCCTCCCCCCTCACAACTATGTCATGGATGAATGTGTAAAATATGAAGTATAGTATAATTAACCTTACACAAGAAATCTTGAATTTATTACAAAGGGAAAATTGGTTAAGGAGTTTTGTTACAAAAATGGGGGATCCCTACAAATAACTTAAGACTCTCTATTTATAGGAGAAAATTAATCCTCAAATAAGTACGAGTTACAATTTAAATTCTAAAACGAAAAGGATTAACTAATTAAATTAAAGTACTAAAGGAAAAAAGTAATAAAAATCATAATTAAAAAGGTTTCCTAAATAAAAAGGGAAACAAATCCAAGCGTGATTTGAACATATTTCCACAAGAAACAAGGAAAATAGGTGCTGGAACTAAACAGGAGACGGTTCGGTGAAAGCGGACCAAAATTCGGGTTGAATTTCGGCGGTCAACGGAAAGGGCAATCGGTGGACGCTCGCTGAAAGGGTGCAAAACGGTTCGGTAGGCGCGCGCTGAGGAGAGAGGTGTCATTTTCGGTATACGCACGCCAAGAAGCTCCATATGGCTTCGGTATGCGCTAGCTGATACTGTTCTTAGGGCTGCTTTTGTGGATTCGGTAAGTCCCTACCGAATTATTGAGTGGTTTTTTGTGGCTTCCTTTCATTCGATCATAACTTTTTCGTTACAACTCCGATTGAGGAGATTCTTTCGCATAAATTCTCGTAATTCCGTGTTCTATCGAATTTTGTACATTTTCTACAAAATATATTATTTTCTAAAATTGTTTTGGTATTTAAAGCATTAAAATAAAGTGTAAAAAAGTAAAAAATGATGCTTATTCAAGTCTTATCAAATACCCCCACACTTAGACTATGCTAGTCCCTAGCAAATACCAAAACAAACTAAGGCTTGAAACTCATATTTTTTTTCCTTTCTTTTTCTTAAAAAAAACACTACTAAACCCTCAACCATTTGTCTCAAATTATATCAATATAAGTATGACATCAAAGATTTACACTAGAAACTATATGGCATATGGAATTCAAAAGTTAATACATCATAACAAAGTATCTTGACAAAGACAATGAGTAAACTTGGTGAAATGTATCTCAACATGAATAAAACAAGTATGAATCAACTCACAATGGTATGCACTCATGATTTCCACTCATTGTGTATAGGGTTTGTGTTTACACTCAAGGTATGTGAGAAAGATACTCACATAAAAGAAAGTAAGTAACTTCATAAGAATTTCAAATATAAACCATAAGATAGTGAGCATACTTGTACAAATGAACCAAAATCATAAGATTACTCAAGTGATAGACTAAACTAATCAAAGTTTACTCATCTTAAGGATCATAAGGTCTTAATTGAAGGTTGTAATGGGGCTAGGTGTAGAGGCGTGAATTTTTAGGATAATGGTGTTAATTTTGTTTCAGGGCTCACCGAAGGCTCCATCACATAGGCATAAGTGTTTCTCATCATCGTAGGCCAAGTATGAACTTGTTAAGCCTTGATCTTCATTATCGACATCTTTTGAACTTGTAATTAGGTAAGAGGCCGAATTCTTCATGTAGGCCTTCAAACTTCATTGTTCCAAATTACAAGCGTAGGGGACATAGCTCAAAACTCGATTTTTGTACCTTATAGAACTTTTGTTCTTACTTAATTTCACCATTGTTTTTTTTTTCTTTTCAGAGGCAAGCAATGAATAACAACATAGTTTGAGCAAGTCATCCTACACTTACATATAAATCTTCATTCATCAAATCACTTACTTGTGCTTCACGCCATCTTTATGTTCTTCAACCAAGTCAAAGGAACAAGGGTTAAAGGATGTCTTATACTAGGCTTGTAACGACCCGTCCCGAATATCGGGATTTAATATATTTAATGGTGATTTACTAATCTGGGATTAGTTGTGTGATTTTGGACGAATTGTGCAAAATGACCGTTTGCCCCTGGGCGTGGGCAAAACGTTGACTTTTAATTCGGATGGTCAAATGGACTTTGGACCGATGACCGTGACGTAGTTCGGGACGTCACAAGTGCATAGACAGGTGGCACGTTCGATTCCGACGTTCGTGGTGAAAGTTATGATGTACGGAAGTTCATAGGCGTTTTCGTAATTTGAACGTAATAAGGGGAAATGTTGACTTTTTGATCGGGGGTCCGATGGCCGAGGACCGAGGACCGTTAGGAAGGTCTCGATGCCCTGAGTTCGTAGACAGGCGGCACGCATCAATCGAAGTCCGTATGACCGAGTTACGGGTCAGGATGCGTGAGGGGCATTTTGGTAATTTTCTGCACAAGGGCAGAATTGTAATTTCACGGGGGGTACTGTTTCATTGAACAGCCGTGAAGGTGGATGCTTTGTGCGATCGATCCGTGATTGTTTATCAATTTAATTGAGTTAATTGGACCAGTATGAGGTAGAATTGCACATGTTTGGTGCTGGCAATCGATCAAGAAGGACATGGGCACTGGTTGTTTAATGTTTTTGGGTCAGTGCAGGGGAACTTTGCACAGTCATTTAGTAGACACTTTTGGACGCATTTAAGCGGCTGAATTGAATTAAAAGAATGGTGAGTGAGTCGAGAGTGGTTCACTGAGATTGAGAATGAGAGGAATGAGTGAGTTTGGGGCTGGAATTCTCTGAAAACCCGAAACTGGATTCTGGGAAATTCAAATACAAATCCCTAGTTTTAGGCCAGCCCAAGCCTAATTGAGGATGGATTGAGCTTTCTGGAACTTCAACGTGTCGAACCAGATCAAATGGGCAAGCTTTGGGCTCCTAGGGCGTGAACGGACGAGGTGGACGGCCGGAAAACTCAAGCTTGAGTTGTGGTGATTGAGGTAATGTCGTGTTCAATTAATCATGCTAATTGGTTCGTGTTAGTCCTTATATGCTTCATATGAAGTTAAGTTTGACAATGGTTAAGGATTGATGGAGTTTTGGTGATTGACCCGTTTTGGGTGATCACGGGTTAATGCTTGATTAAGGAATAGTTGATGTTGATCGATGTCACAGAACTGAAATTCATATGCTAATGATTGTTTTAGGATCAAGAACGGATTGAATTGATGTCGAATTGGGTGTGATTGAGCCGGATCCTATCGCGGGTAATCAGACCCGTTTACCAGACAAACGGGTGAAGAAGGAACACTGTAGCAGTCACTGTAGCAGGCGCGTGGCTTTCACGCGCAGCCACTCACGGCGGCGCGTGACGGCGCGTGGGCATGAATCTCGATGGTGAGGTCAACATGACTTTTATCCTATACAATGTAACAAACATTTTGGCGTTGGTTTCGTGTTGATCGGATCCCGTTTCGATATTGTTCGGGATGTCCAAAGGTTTTAAATCCAGTTTAAAAATACGTAAAATTCGGGAAAATTACGGACTTGAATAGGATGTTAATGATGAGGTTAGTGATCCTCTAATGTGATTTGAACAGGATTGGGAGTCTCGGTGATTGTGGTGTGGCCCGGGAAGGCCTATGGCACGCGTATCGAGGCGCTCGTTAAACGGTCTGTGAGTGGACATTGGTTCATAAATTCGATGCATGCATAACTGTTTTATGATTGTTATAATTATGATTAAATGATTTACTTTGGATATCGGTGAATTTAAAATGATTTCACGTATTTCGAGGTGAATTACGTAATTGCACGTAACCGAGGTTTTCTGGATTTGCACCGATTTCCATAAATGTGGTTGGATATGATTTCATGAAACGGTTACGAACTTGAATAAAGTAAAATCGGGCCAGGGGCCCAGTTGAACTATGAAATCGGGCCAGGGGCCCAGTTAACATGTGGATCGGGCCAGGGGCCCAGTTAACTTGTGAAATCGGGCCAGGGGCCCAGTTGATTTCTACATACGATTGCGGGTCAGGGACCCTAAAATGGAATTGAATAAATGTTTTCTGGTTTACATTTTATATATATGTTCACATGCTGGAATCAATAAATGGCTTTGATGATATTTCGGTTATGGCACGTTTCACGGTATTTGGGCATGAGACCCGTTTGATGAAACGTAACGATCGGTTCGGATTTTACCTACGTATACCTATATGTTTTGCATGTGGATATCAATAAAATGTATTTAGTACTGCACTGTATAAATCCTTCCATATTATATTGTCTCCTCCGGATGAGGTACCCCGGAGAGGTCACGGACGTCTAGTACGTCCAGCGTCTATGACCGCTAAGCATCGGGGATGCTGTACCCGAACGGGGTTCGGGATTGAACTCGGAAATTGAGACCCGAGTGGCACGCGTAGCCTTGTGATTGTGACCTTATTGACGTCAGGGACGTCAGACATCAGGGATGTCGGATTGGAGTGTATAGTGCAGTGGCTAAAATTATGGTTATGGTTTATATTATATGCCTTATGGTTCATATTACTGGATTGATGAATAACTCTTGATTGACTTTTGGAAATTGAAACTATGCTTTGGTTTCCGGGCTAAGGCCCTAATGGTTATTTCTAAATAAATGTGTGATCATTGGTTTTTGGCGCATGCATATGGTTTTACTGAGGGGCATAAATGTCTTATAAATGTTTTAAACAGACTTGTTTATTTTCGTCCACTCACAGCCTTTGTTTTCAATGCCCTCAGGTTGATTCCGGATGCGACTGCAGCAGAGACTTGAGCATCGCACACCTCTCCATCGATCCTTATGCACTCTGGAAGCCCGTTTGGGCAGTGGCAATAGGTTATCCCTTGTCTGACACCTCTTGTCAGACGGGAGCATGGCACATCCCATGGTAATCCTAGGGGGATTAGGATGGGTCGTGTCAAGGCTTATATGAAGAGATGTTTAGGGTGATGAAAGAAAGGCTTAATGTAGGCTCAAAGTGGTTAAATTAGGGGATCACACTTGTATGATCAAGTAGGACATAGATATTTGGATAAGTGGTGACAACCTTATTGCCTTAATCATGTACAAAATCAGAGAATTTATTGACTTACAAGCTTTGAAAATCACATAAAATAAGTTCTAATACTCTAGAGTTCATTAATTACTACTCGAAAGAATCTTGCTTGTATGGAAATGGAAGTACAAGTATAGAAATGTAAAATTATTGTAATTGAATAACAATTGCAATTACAAGTACATGGAAATAAATTATTTCTTTCACATTCAAGCCTGTATCGAGCAAGAAATTCCAAAATAATCAATTGAAATAAATATAAGTCGGAAATCATGTCATGAGATAAAAAACACTCAAAAATGACGGAAAAACTTCTAAAATGAGGTTTGAGCAACTCAGTGACTGGCCATGAATAGGCCGTCAGGATGACTTTCCGTGAATCGGTAGTCGGGATGACTTTTCGTGAATCGGTAGTCGGGATGACTTTCCGCGAATCTATAATTGAGATGACTTTTTGTAAATCGGTAGTCGGGATGACTTTCAGAGAGCCGATAGACGGAATGACTTTTTGTGAGCTAGTAATCGATATGGTCAGAAAGAAGGTTAATCTTCTGTGAGCTTGAATCGACAGTCAAGAACTGGCAGTCGAAAAGAGATTAACCCTTATGACACTGAGCGATCAGAATGAAAGTTAGTGTAGGAAAATGAAGGCAACATTTATGACATTGCTGTTGGAGCGGTCAGAAAAACGATTAGGCGCAGTTGCATAAATGCCTCGAAGAGGTGAAAAGATAAGTTGCATCTTGATTTCTAGGTCGAAAGATGCAGTTTTTGCCACAAGTGCCAGCCTTTTTAAACCATGATATATTGGTTGAAGGTGTTTATAGGTTCATAAATTGATTTGCTGAGTTTGATTGGTTGCTTGCCGGTCTTTGGAGAAGCTGGATTCTTCTCTATTAATAGGCAGTGAAGAAGTTATCAACTTACCAAACTAGGTTCCACGTGGGTCTCATGCTGCCATTTTTTCCGTCAGAAACCTCTCATTTGCCTCTGTTTTCTTTGTATTGGCAGCACCACCCATGCCTTTCTTCTTTTCTACGTTCACAATCGTTTGGGTTGGGCTTGTCTCCTGCTTTAAGCCTTTAATTCCTTTCAAACCACTGGCTTCAGTCGAAAGAATTTTTTTTCGGGTGTAACCATATTTCAAGCATAAAATTGAAAATTGAAAAAAGTTATAAAATAGTTATCAAACGAGCTTTTCATTATCACTAATACAACAATCTGCCCACCATTTGCTCAATTTGGGCGGTGGAGTAATTAAACTCCCAAGCATTTGGTTCCTGCACTACCGCGGGCGGAACGTACGCAGCTCGCTTCATGCTGATCTGCTGTAGGAAGGAGCTTTTGCTGCCTTGCATGGTTTCGAGTGGTGGGATGCTTGATGGTTGTTATTGCCTAAGATTGTGCTCATGATTTTCGCAATTAGTGGGTTTTATGGTAATGTTTTAACTAGGCTTTCTGCTAATATTCTGATGTTTCATACCGCTTTCACTATTTCAATGAATTTCATATTTAGACTCAAAAAATTATTGCTAATACAAAAATAAATAAATAGAATTAAATATTATGTGGTATAATGAATACATCCATGGTCAAGTGGGTCTAGTTTAGTTGATTCTAATATTGACTTATAGACAATTATTCTCAACTTCAAATCTCAATGACACATTGTATGGATAATTTCTAAAAAATTTCCTCCCTTAATTTAAAAAAAAAAATGATTGCATCAATATATATATGTGATACACATCACGTAAATTTCATACACTAACCCAAATGTCATTATTAATGGACTTTGAGCCAGAAAAAATTGTTTGCAAAAAGACAATTATTCTTTTATGTTAGTATCTGGAATTTTAGTTTAAAAATGGCAACTACTCCGTGTGTGAAACATGTGAACAATTTTATATGAACAAATAGTTTCCATTGTTATATCATGTTTTGGATTATAGGCATTTATAATTAGTAATCATCAGCAGAGGATCCTATATTATTCATTTTTATTCTGACTGGAGGACTTCACAAACACGTGGAACAAGATTCGTAACCCAGCCACTGATGATGTCTTGTAAGCCGCTATTGTTGATGTCTTGTTGTGCAAGGTAGGGTAGCCTGACTCAATCAACACTAATCTTTAGGGTATCAAGAGATTTAGATGAACTTAAAATGATTAGATAGAGGAATTGCGCAAATGATTGAGAAATTTGGGACTATATAATACGTGAATAGGAAAAATTCATGAACTAACCGTAGGGAAATATCAAGCCATGAGTTGTTGATGTAGATATCATCTCCGAAAAAAAAAATTAAATCGTTTTGTTATTCATATGTAATGAAAACAATTGACGGTTGTTTGGTTCAAGGTTTGATGATCCAGCATTTTATATACGGGAATAACATAACAATCTTCGAATTTTTTGACTTTTCACGAAAAAAGTTTTACATGATATTTAAAAAAAAAATTAAATTTCGACATTTTTAAGAATAATTCGGAAATCAACAATGAAAAAACCAGCTCATCATCCTAGTGGATGCAATCATGCAATAATATTTTACGCTCTTATTACTAATCATGTCCATGCATACGTATTGAATAGTGTTAAGCCCAACATGATTCTCATGTCCTGCGCCCTTGAGCAATGCCTTGAAGACAAACTATTCTCCTCTTAAATTAATCATCTATAAATAACCCAAGTTTTACACATCCTTGAAGCACACCAATACTACTACAACTACAAAGATACTCATATTTTTGTATAGCATTCGAGACATGAATCCCTTTCTGCCATCTTCTCTCTTCTCTCTCTTAAAAAAAAAATGATATTCTCATGTTATTTTAACAACAATTAATAAACGTTATATAATATTACTAAAATATAATAGATAACATTTACATAGACAACGTATTTGTCTATAATTAAACCACAATGAAAAACTGTTAGATTATATGCTTATCGAACAAGGATTGGTCTATCTAGTTAATAGGGAATAAATTAATAATGATCCAAAACATGATTCATGTATCCACGTCAATTCTAATGGAATAACAATGTCCACCAAAAAAAAAAAAGGATGGTTACATGTTTCACACAGCGAGTTTGTCTATTTGTAAATAGTTTCTTTTGTTTTTGTTCCCTGTAATGCGAAAAATGTTATTACATTATCGAAGGACAAAAAAAAACTATTTACAAATAGAAAAATTAACTCAGCTGTTATTTGTTGAGATGTGAGGAAAATATTCCATATCGGAAAAAACACTTATAAGATCTTGGGCTACTTCTCTCATAGTCAATTGGTTTTGAGTGAAACTCTTAACTTTTCACATGGTATCAGAACAGAGTTACCTACCTTATAGGCTTATGTAACGACCCGTCCCAAATTCCTAGATTAGATTAGTGATTAATCACGATTAGTGAGGCTAATCCGTGATTAGTAGAGCGAAATCGGACGAACGGTGCGAAATGACCGTTTTGCCCTGATGGTGGCAAAACGTTGACTTTTTAATCAGGCAGTCAAATGGACTTTGACTGATGACCGTGACGTAGTTCGTGACGTCACGAGTTCATAGACAGGTGGCACGTTCAATCCGACGTTCGAGGAAGAAGTTATGACGTTCGGAAGTTAGGGGCATTTTGGTAATTTGGGTGGAATAGGAGGTCAAAAAGTTGACTTTTTGATCGGAGGGTCCGATGGCCGAGAGCCGAAGACCGTTATGTAGATAAGGACGATACGAATCAGTAGACAGGCGGCACGTCGAATTCGGACGTTCGACGGCGAAGTTACGGTTTCTCGGAAGTTCCCGGTTACTATTCACGACGGCACGTTTTACGAGACAAAAGTGCAGTTTTGTCTCTAGTGGGCCCAGATATTTGTTCTGATCCCCAATGGATGAGTGGGATGAGTGACAGTGTCACCCATCCAATGAACATCATTTTTCCTTCATGCATCTCACCTGCCTCTTCATCGATCATTTCTTTCCTTTCAAACCATTTAACCCGATCTCAGAGACCCCAAACCCATTACAACCTTCAACTTTGAACCCATATGCTTACTGGAGAGACTAGAGAGTGAGGAGATGATGGTGGAGGACGGTGGCCGGCCAGGTGACGCCACCGTGCACGGCCGAAGCCACGAACCCGAGGGAGGGTGACGGTGTGTCCAAATTCCATTTTAATTCGGTCTTTGCTTATGGTTGCTATTAGATGATTAGGATGAGATTAGGGGGTTATTGGGAAGCTATTAGGATGTTTTGGGTGGTGGTTAGTGGCTGAGAAGCCATGGGGAGGAACTCGGAAAAACAGAACCGTGAGGTCCAAGAATCAAACCTCGGGTTCTACGTGTTTTCTTCGTTTGATGATCCAAACATACTCCTAGGATCGAATAGGAATTATAGGGTTGTTTTGGGGTGGAATCGGACCAAATGGAGATGGGAAAACGCCTGAACCGGCTACGCCGGTTCGGCTGGACCGCGCTGCGCAGGCTGGACCGGTTCGATCGTTGGGAAGATGCACTGTTCACCAGCGCGTGAGCCACGCGCAGGGGGCCTTTGGGCGGCGCGTGGCAGCGCGTGGTGGGGTTTCTGGGGATGTTGTCCAACATACGAAATCATCTATTCGATGTAACAAACATTTTGGGACTGGTTTCGTGTCGATCGGACACCGTCTCGAGATGTTTCGGGGCATCGGAAGGTTTAGGTTCGGGATTAAAAATAGTTAAAAATACGGGAAAATTACGGGGCTTTAGTGGAGGTTAATTAAGTAGTTAGTAACCTTCTATTACGATTTGGACAGGTTTGGGAGTTCCGGTGACGGTGATCGGCTCGGGGAGCCGTGTGGCACGCAAATCGAGGCGGCAGCTCGGACGGTCTGTGAGTGGACCTTGTTTTCTAAATTGGTGCATGCATAAATGTTTATTATATGTTTTATTACTTGTTTGATGATGCCATGGGTGCATTTGTATGTGGTTACGTATAAGCACGTATTTCGAGGTTTCGGCCTTATACGGTGCTTATACAGGTCTGTATTTCTTTATTGATTTAAATGAACTGAATTTGGATTTCAAAATGATAAACTCGGGTATGAGACCCATTTGGTTTGTCTCGGGCATATGACCTCAGATTCCGGGCACGGTGCCCAGTTGGTGTCCCTATGTTCGGGTACGAGACCCAGTCACTTTACGGTTTTGATTTCAGGTCAGGGAACCTTAAATGGATTCCCAGGTTCATGACGGTTTATGGGAACCGGCATGAACCCTTGTTATGGTATCATGGTTCATGACGGTTTATGGGAACCGGCATGAACCCTTGTTGGTTATTACGGTACATGACGGTTTATGGGAACCGGCATGTTACCTCGGTTATGTTATTACGGTACATGACGGTTTATGGGAACCGGCATGTTACCTGATTATGGATATTATGGATTCATGACGGTTCAGGGGAACCGGTCATGAATGTTTATGTTATGTATATATATGTTCGTCTACCTTCCTTTAAATGTTCTACTATCTCCTCCGGGGAGGGTCGTTGGCCTGGGTGGACCCCGGAGTAGTCACGGAGCACTGACTAAGTGGAGTCGCCCCCAGTTGGGTTCCTTACTCTCAGGAAGGCTATGGTTACTATTACCTCGGGTAGGGTCAGTGGTCTGCGGACATTGACCTTGACTTTGAGATGACTCGGATTGAGACCCGGGGTAGCGCGCGCGTGGCTTTGGATACCGTGACAGGATTGGTTGTGTGACTTATATATATGTATGTGATGGATATATGATATATGATATGTGGTGTGTACAGGTGTGAACAGGATTTGGGCAGTGGCCCGTATGGTCGTTTTTCTTTGTGGTCCTTTCGACCTTAGTTTATATCAGCTTTGGGCTTAGTCCCACATATGGTTGTTTTGGATAAATGGTTTTCGAATGCATGCATTCTTTTTAGTGGAGGGTACAAATGTCTTCCTTATTAAATGTTTTTATAAACTCTTTGTTTTGTCCACTCACAGTTTTTAATGTTTTGACTGCCCTTCAGGTTGACATCGGATGTGGACTGTAGCAGAGACCGAGAGTATCACATGCCTCCTCCGGATCCTGGCGTACTCTGATAGCCCGGGAGGGCAAAGGACGAAAATATCCCTTGTCTGACACTTCGTGTCAGACGGGAGCAGGGTCATCCCGCACTAATCCCGGGGGATTGGGATGGGTCCTGTCAACGTGGTATCAGAGCGGGGGTTGTCTCTATTCGAGCAACCGTGCCAGCTTTTGGAGTATGTATGCAAGTCGAGGATGTGATATCTCAAGGGGCTGCAGTCCGTGGTCAACCTGATTGTCGGGGTGCTGGTACGATAGTTAGTAGGATTGGCATGCCTTGGTTCGGCATTTGAGGCCGGGGTTGCCATTGTTCTGTCAAGGTTGACAGTGTGGGACCCTACGGAAGGATTAACGTGTTCGTATTCTGGAGTGTGATCGTGAGACGGTTAGTTGGGATCGTCTTCACGATGTCGTAGGATCGGTTCCGACGACTGATTCGACGTTATGACCATTAGATGGTCAGAATATGTTGAGTTAAATGGATTTACTGCAGTCGGCAGTTGGCAGCCGGATTCGGGAATCCTTGTTAGCTTGATGGTAGGATTGGATTGTCGTCTTTACGATGTCGGGACCGCGGGGTCCGGTCAGATCGTGGATTTTACTGCTTTTCGCAGTTGGGTTCAGAGTGACCCTAGGTGTGATTGTGGAACCCTACCTTGGTGGGTATGGTTCGGAATGGGAGTTGGCTAGTGGTGTGACTTTGACGACTATTCGGATTTGGATTCGTTAGTCGGTCTAGTCATGTCAGCTTGTGTGGGGGCTGCACTTCGCAGTCGAGGTTGTACTTATCGGTTAGTAGGTTGTCGTACTACCATAGTTGTGATGGATTGTTGGTGCAACTAAGGTCATGGGTGACCTGGTAGACGACATTGGTGTAGTCGAGTTGCGAATGGTTAGTGTTTGGTTGGACAAGTTATCAGGGTTGGTACCTGTCGATAGAATCCCTGAGTGGGATACAGAGTGATTAATACGGGCGGTTGATTTCGTTGATGCGGAGTCTGGATATAGCGATGTCTGGGTAGTTAGGTCTGCACGAGTGTGGGGCAGGCGCTACTACCGAGAGTGGTTATAGTTACGATTGTTGGGGATCGGGGACGTTCGGGGAACGTTTTCCTTTTCTCGCATGAGTTGTCAGGGTGACTGTACCCAGAGTTGTCAGGTACGAGGGAGACAGAGTTTCTCCTATACGAGCAGAGGTACGCGATCGTCGCTTGGTATGAGTGAGATCCAGGTTGTCAGATTTGCACCCGGTGTGCCGATGCTGATACTGATACTGGTGATAGTGCGTTGGTGATGATACTAGTACTAGTGCTGGTACTGGTGCCGGTGATCGTGATGACGATGAGTTACGGATCGGGGTGTGACTCCGGCGTGATGGACTTATGATTGGTATCTGTGGTTCGGGAGTGAATCACGGATAGTGACGGACTGGATAGGATCCAACGGTAGTTGAGACGTGAGGATCGAGTACTGTCATGGGGGACTAGAGACCAGTTGGTCAGTGTTGGCCGGAGTTGGTCAGAATTGGTTAGATATGGTGGTTTGCAGAGATTTGACTGCCCAGATCACAGCAGGGGTCTGTTGTGACTTTTCAGTAGAGTGGTACATCAGGTTAGGATGAATTGACATCCTTTTGGATGTACATATACGGTCGTAAATGGGCATGTGTCCATAACCAGTCTAACGGGGACACGTGGTTGATGTTCGAGTATGTTGTTTCTGACGTAGTTGGAATTTCGGAATCACAAGAGGTTGCGATTGAGGTGACGAATCGAATGCGGGTTTTCCGCATTAGTATTGGATAAGTCGAGATCATTTTGGGTGACTTCTCGGATTCTACCATGATTGATGATGGTAGATGACGTTGATGATATAGATGTTGTTGGTTGCCACTCGTACACTGATTGTGTATTGGTTGGTGGACCCGGGATTTGTTCTGGACCATCAGGAGGAGATGAGTATATCGAAGTTAGGTGACTGAGATTTCTCATTTTCTGCTTGGTGGCAGACGATGTTGGTTTACGTGACGTGGTGAATGCAGCGAGTTTGGTTGTCTGCACATAGGACGAGTTTTGATGTCATCGTCTTGGATCATCTTTGGATTTTCCTAGGTGGAATGCCAAGGATCGATACGAGGTGATTGGGGAGGACCCACAGTCTCGATCGTGACGTCTATAGTCGTTTGACGTAGTGGTGGATCTGGATCGTGATCTTGATGATCCAGATAGGTGGAGAGTTTATCACTCTTACTTGGATGTTGAGTGGAGCATGATGGGACTGAACTTCTTTTCGAGGTAAATCCCATATGACTTATTACTCACCTGAGTAGTTGTCCGATGAGTAGTTTCCGACGTGGTCGGATATGGTCAGTCTTAGAGATGTGTGGATGTTGGATCGGCTTCCCTATGAAATCAATCAGATGTAATGTGTAATCATCTGAGCAGGTATCCGATAGGTTCGGATATAGTGTGTCTCGGTAGACGAGAACGATATTTCGGGTTTTGGAATCAGATTTCTGGATGACGATTCAGGATTTGATTTTGGAACTTGAAAAGGATTTCTAGATTTGGGTTTTGGAATCGGATTCTGGGTGACGATTCAGGATTTGATTCTAGAGCTTGACTGTAGATTTTCTTTTTATGGATTTGGGTTCGGAATGGTTATTCCAAATGCCGGTTTACGGAATGATGATTTCGGATTCGAATTTGAACATGTTTATGGATATGATTTCTGGGTTTGGATTCGGGATTTCTCACGAAATTCGGATTTGGATTTGGGGAATAGATAATGGGTCGGAGTTTCAATTTGTCTAGTACTGGATTGGACAAATGGACTCCATAGTAGAAACGTGATCGGCTACAACCTATATGGGTGTAGGCTGATTGATGTGTAGATGTATGTACCTTGTACGTTGTTCGAGGTACAATACTGGGCATACTTGTGGTGCCTAGTGACGGTATATAGGTTATACCGGTAGTACGTTGGTGAGCGTGTTGGTAGTCGGATTGGATCCGATACCACTGGATTAGTCGAGGTCGTGAACTAGGCATGGATACTGTGCATTGGGTCATGGTATTTCTAATGGGTCTAGTTACACACAGGTCGAGTGCAATGCTTGTGGTTAGTGTAACCACGAGTGCGTGTCATATCAGTTTGCGACTGACGACTGTCAAGTGGTGACAGTTGTCGAAGGTGTCATCGTGGATCGGTTAGTGAGTTTGGGTGACTCCAGTGGGAGTAGATGTCAGGATAGTTAGCGGTTGAGCACGGAACCGTCTAGTTGGTTGTGTCAACGAAACGGTAGATTTGACAAGTAGTGTCAATTCAGAACGCATGACTACTGTCATTCGACGTGGTCGAACGTAGTCGATACGATATGGATGTTAGCGGTACGTCTGGCTGCAGACGAGTAAGTATTGTTCTGGTTAGTGGGTGTACTAGCGTACACGCGTTGCGTGGTAGGTCGAATTATTTCCACGAGGTGGAGGTTGTGGAATCAGGATAGTGGACTTTCGAGAACGGAACTAATTAAGGAGGAAGAACGGTTAGATTAGGTCGGTTGGAATTTCGAGGACGAAATTAATTAAGGAGGAAGGTTGTAACGACCCGTCCCAAATCCTAGATTAGATTAGTGATTAATCACGATTAGTGAGGCTAATCCGTGATTAGTAGAGCGAAATCGGACGAACGGTGCGAAATGACCGTTTTGCCCTGATGGTGGCAAAACGTTGACTTTGACTGATGACCGTGACGTAGTTCGTGACGTCAAATGGACTTTGACTGATGACCGTAACGTAGTTCGTGACGTCACGAGTTCATAGACAGGTGGCACGTTCAATTCCGACGTTCGAGGAAGAAGTTATGACGTTCGGAAGTTTAGGGGCATTTTGGTAATTTGGGTGAATAGGAGGTCAAAAGTTGACTTTTTGATCGGGAGGTCCGATGGCCGAGGGCCGAAGACCGTTACGTAGATAAGGACGATACGAATCCGTAGACAGGCGGCACGTCGAATTCGGACGTTCGACGGCGAAGTTACGGTTCACGGAAGTTCCCGGTTACTATTCATGACGGCACGTTTTACGAGACAAAAAGTGCAGTTTTGTCTCTAGTGGGCCCAGATATTGTTCTGATCCCCAATGGATGAGTGACAAGTGTCACCCATCCAATGAACATCATTTTTCCTTCATGCATCTCACCTGCCTCTTCATCGATCATTTCTTTCCTTTCAAACCATTTAACCCGATCTCAGAGACCCCAAACCCATTACAACCTTCAACCTTTGAACCCATATGCTTACTGGAGAGACTAGAGAGTGAGGAGATGATGGTGGAGGACGGTGGCCAGCCAGGTGACGCCACCGTGCACGGCCGAAGCCACGAACCCGAGAGGGTACGGTGAGGTCCAAATTCATTTTAATTCGGTCTTTGCATTATGGTTGCTATTAGATGATTAGGATGAGATTAGGGGGTTATTGGGAAGCTATTAGGATGTTTTGGGTGGTGGTTAGTGGCTGAGAAGCCATGGGGAGGAACTCGGAAAAACAGAACCGTGAGGTTCAAGAATCAAACCTCGGGTTCTACGTGTTTTTCTTCGTTTTGATGATCCAAACATACTCCTAGGATCGAAATAGGAATTATAGGGTTGTTTTGGGGTGGAATCGGACCAAATGGAGACGGAAAATGCCTGAATCGGCTACGCCGGTTCGGCTGGACCGGCTGCGCAGGTTGGACCGGTTCGATCGCTGGGGAAGATGCACTGTTCACCGGCGCGTGAGCCCACGCGTAGGGGCCTTTGGGCGGCGCGTGGCAGCGCGTGGTGGGGTTTCTGGGGATGTTTCCAACATACGAAATCATCTATTCGATGTAACGAACATTTTGGGACTGGTTTCGTGTCGATCGGACACCGTCTCGAGATGTTTCGGGGCATCGGAAGGTTTAGGTTCGAGATTAAAAATAGTTAAAAATACGAGAAAATTACGGGGCTTTAGTGGGAGGTTAGTTAAGTAGTTAGTAACCTTCTATTACGATTTGGACAGGTTTGGGAGTCCCCGGGACGGTGATCGGCTCGGGGAGCCGTATGGCACGCAAATCGAGGCGGCAGCTCGGACGGTCTGTGAGTGGACCTTGTTTTCTAAATTGGTGCATGCATAAATGTTATTATATGTTTTATTACTTGTTTGATGATGGCCATGGGTGCATTTGTATGTGGTTACGTATTAAACACGTATTTCGAGGT